>BJCN01143846.1:0-23155 GCA_018326445.1 Flaveria brownii
GGTCTATGTCGCCTACGGCTTCCTCGCACTTGCTTATTTTGATGTACGTTTTGAGCTGTTATACGTCAGAGCGAATGTAGTCTCCGCTTTATCGAAAAATAGTCGATTTAAATAAAAATATATTTTCATTTGACGGTATAAATTCGAATTACTTTATCATTTACTTAAATTTAGTTCGGAAACAAGTCGAGTCTATTATAGTTTATACTTTATCATGACACGTACGCCGCCGCCGCAGCAACACGCGACGAGTTAAATAACTAGTTTATATAAATACATTTACCAAGCACTAAAATAGTAACTACTAATCATCAATTTATGTTAACTCTATTAGTACTAACTTTGTTATTGTTAGTCTCTTAGTTGGTATTGGTCACCATGCCTATATATTGGAGCCTTGCCAACATTTGCCCCCCTTGAAACCTCGTTTACTGGTGTTAAAAATCAAATAATTTTTGAACGAGTATGTCCTCCATATCTTTTAACATGAATGAAAATTCAAAACAATTTTCTTTTTTATCTTAAATAAACCACAATTAACTAAAATGACTTGAGTAAAATGACTTGACGACGTTAAATTTACCAACAAAATCTTACACCAAACTTATAATAAATATGCACGATCAGGAGCCAAATATGCTGTGTATTAATATTTTGAGAAGAAAAAACAAGTCACAAGAACATAGTCTCTCGAATATAGGGATGGATCCAAAAATTTATTTTCATGAAGTCATAATTATTAGATGCTCTTATTTCAAAAAAAACAAACATAATTCCAGTATAGATCGGGTCAAGTTGGCCCATGATAAATATATGACACAAACGTTATAAAAATCATTTGACGTAACGACTGATAGAACTAACTTTAGTAAACGGTAAACCTAGGATGATCAATGTTTTTTATTGTTTCCACCATTCATTTTGAAAAACTTTATACATTCTTTTCACATTAACAATGTAGTAAGCGATTAAATTAGAAACTTTTAACTAGAGGTTCCTTGTAACATATAAAAAGCATATAGATAAAGATAATAAATTAAATAATTTTTTGAGTGAAATTAAATACACATAAAATATGTAGGATACATAAAATAGATTTATTTAATCAAATAAAATAACAAATATGAGAAACAAAAAACATTTAAGTTAAATTAAATAAACAACACAAAGTACAGATAAATAAAATAATTGATTAAAAATTAATTATTATTAGGTTCTTACATTTTTTTATTAGAAATGTAAGTTTGAGTAAAGTATTATAAAAAAAGGATAATAGCTAAATTAACGTAGAAATAAATATCAAATATACCATTATATATCGATCTTTTGCAAATAACTCTAAGGTGTTGATGTTCCTATAATCTTTATTGTAAGTTTTATAGTCTTTATAGAAAGTAAAAATTCTGGTAAACATTTTCCTTTTAATTTTTTTATTTTTACTTAAACTTAAGTTCATCTCTTTCATCATAACCAAAATTATACAAAGTCACCATATGAAAACACATTGCTTTCACTCGAAAACATATTGGTGTCTCTCGAAAACACGTAGAAACATCTAGAATACTCATAAAAGCTCATATATTCCGATAACATTGTTATCGGTCACCTGCATTGTTCATTCATTCCGATAACTGTGTTATCTTTTATCATGATCAAAATCATATATCCAAAGACTTCGTAAAATCATGTTCAACATTAAGAGATCATAACAAATTAAAAGACACAACTGCCGTCCGAAAAAAAAATAATAAATTAACAACCAATATCAACTTAAATGATGCTTTCATGCTTATCAACATAAAACACGTGGCATTCACAAGAACAGAAGCCGTTTGCATGTCGGCCACGTGGAAGATTACGTGTCACCTTTCTTATAATCGCCGCCACAAACCACCGTCCTTCAAAACCCTTATTTGAACCACAAAACCCACCGAAAAATTTAAAAAAAAACACACACACACACACACAGAAATATATCGACTTTTCGAAAATGCATTCGGTGAAAGAGAAAGTAAGCAATGCAGCAAGTGCTGCAAAGGCTCATGTTGAATCCTACAAAGCCAATCTTGAAGAAAAGGTCCGGTCATGTTACGTATATAACACTTGTACCTTATGTTTTAAATGTTTTTAAATGTGGTCTTGTTACGTATATAACACTTGTACCTTATGTTTTAAATGTTGTGTTCTTTTTTCTGTTATTGATTGATGTCTATAATAATATTATACTTGCAGGCTGAGAAGGCAACTGCAAGAACACAAGAAGAAAGGGATATAGCGCACCAGCGAAGGAAAGCGAAGGAAGCCGAAGCGAAAATGAATATGCACATGGAAAAGGCCGAGAACGCGGCCGAGAAGTTGCATGGGAAACACCATGTTCTCGGTCACGATACCGTGACCGGGGCCGGGGTTTACGGTGGTCATCACCAGACCCCGGTTGGTTCCGTCGCTCATACGACGGTACCGTCACATCAACCGCCTGTGGGAACCGTTGACCCCGTTACCGGGACAACGGTCCCGACTTATCCTCTAGGAGGGCACCGTCATGGACATAAACATCTCTAGATTTAGTTTTATTTAATTTGTTTGTTGTTTGCTGTTTTTGTTTTGTGTGTTTAATTTACGTTGGTCATCTTGTTATGGATTGATGATTGCCAGTATTATGTATTGAAATAATCGGCTAGAGTCGAATGGGGATATAATACACATGTTCAAATTAAATGGAGTTTGTATTGAATTAGTGGAAAATAAATAGTTTAATGTCTTTCCTTTTGTGAATGCATGGACTAATATTTAATTTTAGTTTTAAGTTTATAGCTTTAGTAATATTTAATTGCGAGTCCATGACTTTACAAATATCTAAATAGGAGTTAATAACTACACTCATATCCAACTAAGAGCAATAATCGGGTCATCGTCTTAATATTAAAATGAGTTACTATATTATTAGAGTTAATAACTACACTAATATCCAACTAAGAGCAATAATCGGGTCATCGTCTTAATATTAAAACGAGTTACTATATTATTGAACTTGAATCGTTATAGTTAATCACAATCTTTGGCGTTCGTTATGCACCATCGTCTGGTTTATGGGTTCTAACGAGCCATCATCGTCTGGTTTCTGGATTCGTGAATATGAAGTGAATTTTTGATGACCTTTAATGACTATATAGTCGTAGATTTGAGCGTAGATATGTGAACCGGAGGCCGTAGCCACAGTAAACAACACGGACCACCTTGAACATGGACCTGCTATTGAAAACTTAGTTCATCAACTACAAGATAAGTGGACGTGGACGAACGAGTTGAATGGTGATAAGGCTTGTGATGTTCGATACGTTGTATATGAACAGATGGTTTTTTTCATTCTTTTCCTCATCCCATGATCCTTCCCAATGTCGTGAAAGTGCAGCCACCTCGTCGTATGAAACTGACAAGTCTCATATCGACTTTCTATCAACCTAGAAGGAAGGAAATGGGCACTCTGCTCATATCGAAGCAAAAGTCACTCAGATTCTGCTTGAGCGGTTTTTGATAAGCAATAACATGCTTTCTGGATCCATGACTGTTATAAGGTTTGACTGTTTAAAATTTTATGTGTATTGTTATTATTTTTTATTTACATAATTGAATTATTCAATGTAATCTAAAAAGAATTAAACATATAAAATGCCAATACCCTTTGATGCAATTAGAAGCGAAATTAAATTACTCGAAGTAATGATTTTATTTAAAGACTTACAACTGAATGCTTCTAGCTGAAAGTCGGGTATAGCTAGATTGCATCCACCAATGGATAAGCATCTTCCCTAAAGCTAAACGTGTTTCGTTGTTGTGGTCAGCGAAATTAAATTACTCGAAGTAATGATTTTACTTTTAGCTTCTCCTTCATTTAAAACTTGATCCCCCTTTCAAACTTGATCCCTAAGAATAATACTCAGGTGGAGACTGGGTCAGAGATTTTAAAAAACCTGACTGGGTCAGAGGGTAAAACAAGGGTGGGTCAGAAGGGCTGACTCGGTCAGAACATATTTTTTGCAAATCAAACGCGCTGACTGGTTGACCGAGTCAACAGTCAGCAGTCAGAGCATCAGTCAGATGCAATCAAACAGCCCCTCACTCAAACTCAATTATATAGACCAGTCAAGGAATTATCTCACTCATATATATACTTCACAATCTTGATACATCAAATTGTTGCATGTCTTAAGAAGTGGTTATAGATTATTGAAGAGGAAGAAAATCAAATTAATAAGAGACACTATGTTAGAACCCGAAAATCAAACGTTTAAATATAGAACAAACAGCCTTATTCGAGATTGGCTAAATCTCCAATTACAAAGGTAAAAACATAAGTTGATAAATAAAAACATCCACCCCTTAAAATATGAGGGAACACTAATATTTAAACTAAACATTAATGGGAACGATTAACCTTCTACTCTTGAATTTTTAATTTTCAATTACTTTCCCTCTTTTCAATTTCCCTCCACTTGAATTCCCTCCATCCAACAAGTGGATCAGATCTGACCCAGATTGACCCAGATCCAATAGTGGGTTCGTATCACACTACGACAAATAAACAATCAAGAACTACCATTGATGTAATTGATTTCAGAAGTATTGGAAAAGTAAAAAAATCAGCGAAGGTGTAATGAGTATAGCAGGAAGAAAGGTTTATTTGTAGGTATCAACGGTAAGTGAAAGCCAAAGAGAGACAGAATCTTGTAATCGAGGGTGGAAAACGAAGACCTAGAGGGGCGGTGGAGCTGAGGTCGGTAGCTTAAATGGTTTAAAAGAAACATTAGATATGAGTCAAAAGGTTGATAAAAAAAATGAATGATGTAGTCACTAATTATCAAACTAATTATAAAACTTGCATATTATTAAGCGTTTGTATATCATGCGTACTACTTTATAGTTCACTCTAGATTAAGTTGGTAATTGTTAGTACTTCAATAAATATATAATCTAAAACTACAGAAACAATTTTAACTTGTAATCATGAAGATAATCAAAGATTTTCATAAAGATAAGAGTAGATTTGATTAAGCACACAAGAAACATTTACAAATACAAGATTTATCTTCTTTTGTGACATATTTCAATCAAAATTTGTTTTGATCTTTAGAAGTCCTAATGACTACAAAGATTTAGATGAAGATTCAAAATTGCCGACGAAATGTGTAAGCATATTTGACCATGATCACATCACCAGGTGTCAAAACCTCTCTATACATCTACAACAACACCCAAATTCGTAGATGTAATCATCGATTCGTGCATACACACCTGCAGCAAAATCATAAAAATCCAATCTTTGAAACCCTAATTCCATTCTTGAACTTTCTTCAAATCCCCAGATAGCATTTTCAATTTAGTGGGTTTTAGTTAAAGATCCACCTACATTTGGAAGATCAACAAAAACCCCAATAATTCCGTGTGAAAATGGACTCACGAGAGTCATTAACACCACCACCGTCACTGCAACAGCACCAAACTCACCACCATCACCACCACCAGCAGCAGCAGCTGTTGCCGCCTGGGAGGATGATGCCACCATCGTACGCCACCCACCACCACCATCTAACAACCAACGTCACCACTACTCCGATGAACAACAACAGTATTATAACTCATGAATCGATGCAACAACGGTTCGATCTTGATGGGTCTGATCAGTACGGTGATGGATCGTCTCCTTCAGGTGGGTTTAGGGCCGGTGGGTTTAACATTCAACCGGTGAGGAAGAAGAGGGGCCGGCCTAGGAAGTATTCGCCGTCGCCTGACGGCGGCATTGCACTTGGTTTAGCTCCGGCGCCGGTCACCGGCGGTTATGCCGCCGGTGGCGGTGGGAATCTGGAGTTTTTAAACGGTGGCGGTGGTGGTGGTGGCGGTGGTGGAACTCCGAACACTGATTCATCTGTTAAGAAACACAGAGGAAGACCACCGGGATCAGGGAAGAAGCAGTTGGATGCTTTAGGTGAAATTTTGGTCATTTTAATTATGAAGTTTATGTTGATCAAGTTATTATTATAGCATTTATGTGCAAATCTTGTATAGCATTAATGCTGTGCTCTGTTGTTGAATTAAATAATTAGTTGGTTTTGTGATTAATTTGACTATCTGCAGTGATAATATTCTATTGTAAACAGTCATGAAGGGTGTGAGATCTTGACCTTTTAAGTTTTAAGTTAAGGGGTTTGAGTCTATTGAAGCTGCTGATTAGTTTAAGCAATTTATTTTTGTATTAAAAATATGCTAATTAGTTGTTAATTTGGGTTTAAAGTTGTGATCTTTTTGGCATAGTTTTTTGACTTTGCTGTTTTCCAACAGGTGCACCCGGTGTTGGTTTTACGCCTCATGTAATCACAGTTAAAGCAGGAGAGGTATGCTCCCTACTTTCACATATGATCTAAAAGATTGATATGCATCTGACTGATTAATGAAGATATAATCTGTTTATTGTCATTTAAAAAGCTGGATTACAATTTTTTTCAAACACTTTGCTTGTGTAAGCTGTAATTTGACTGCTTGATTTACAAGGTTAAGCAATGAATATTAAGGTCTACTTATGGGTTAAATGGATATCTTATTAGTACTCTATCAAAGTTCCTAAAATTAGTATAAGCATATATTATTGATGCCCAAAATGTTATAACTGGATGGTTGGGATGGGTCGTTTTATACTTTATCCCAATAGAAGGGATAATGCATGGAAGAGATTCCTTCATTAACGTGCTACCACGATTAGTGTAGAATTACCTCAGATGGCAAATTATTGACAAATTTGTATAAATAACACACCTTCAAGGTGGGTGCCAAGATTAAAAGCTTGGTAGTTCCTAAATCATTTTCTTATTCTTCTTCCTTAAAGAGAATTTTTTACATTATGTAACCTTTGTCTTATGGAACTTACAAAAATCTTTATTTTGGGATGTTCTTATGATCTTATCTTGTTACAATCTTTTCTTTCTAAGCTTTAGATATAATGATCTTTATGCTCCATGCTTTTCATCAATTCATCAGCTTGGAAGTTTTGGTGTAAATCTGTTTAGGATGGATGACATTAATCATATCCCATATAAGGTTCTGTGGGTTACTTGTGCTTTGATCATACTTTGAACTGTTAGATACAAAGATGGGAAATTATAATTATAGAAAAGAAATCTTGTTATATGTGTAGGTAAAAGATGTATAAAATGAAATTACAAAATTGTAATATTAGTCGTAAAGTATGAAATACAGAAGTAGTGGTTATAACTTATACGTACAGAATCAAGGTTAGGCTTTGTGAGGTGCCATGGTGTAATCTCTTTGTGACGTTAGTTTAATGTTTGTCTTGATTGTTTGGCATGTTGTATATGCATGCCTTAGCATTTGTTATATAATATTATATGGCGCAAGAGACTCATTATTGTTCATTTGCTCTGTACTACATGTTTATCATATATATAACATTTACACAAGAAACACCTTACTGAGACACCTTAAGTACAATAGTGTATATATATGTGTGTGTGTCTGTATCTAGAATTCTAGATTCTAAATAATGGTACTGTATCCTTGAATTAATATTAGCTTTATATATCTGTAGATTCATGGTATGCGAGTTACATCAAGTAATTATATTTATTGCTAACAACTTTAGATGACTTGACCCATATCTTTGGTTTCTATACCGAACTTAAGTTTTAGCTATTATCTGCACGTGCCAAATAGTAATTGCAAGACCTTTGAAACTCGTCACCTTAAAATAAGACAATAGTTTAGAAGCTGGAGCAAGCATGGTTGTTAGAGGACTTTTGCCATAAGCGTTAAAAGAATGGCTCGGTTTGTTACTTGTGCAGTTGTGCTTCAAGGTATCTTAGCCTTTAGTTTGTCTAGTTACAAAATACAAACATAGTTAAGCGTACATATTAAGTGATACGAGAACATTACTTTAAAACGTATAACCTACGAGGTAAGGAGATTGCAAAAGAATATTATATACACTCTTATAGTGATGAAAAGGTTGTATATTGTTTTGTTGTATAATTTTGAAACTAGTTTTTCACTTTTATATTGCTTTCATTTTGATAACAGTACTTACATGGGTTTTGAGTGACTATGGGGTGATTACAATGAAATCATCAGGCCGTTGTTGTGCATATGACCTTAACTTCATAAGATGATTGTGAACTTTTATATTTCTAATACATGATTGGTTGTTATGGATGGGATTACAGGATGTAGCCTCGAAAATGACGGCATTCTCACAGCAAGGACCTCGTACCGTTTGTATTCTATCAGCAAATGGTGCGATCAGCAACGTAACTCTTCGTCAGCCAGCTATGTCTGGGGGCACTATAACATATGAGGTGAGATTTGCAAACCTTCACTTACGTCCTATACACTCACATAAACACACCTATACTGTTGGTCCAAAGGTGAATTGTTTATAAAATCTTATTGGACCGATGGTGTTTTTTTTTGTTTTTTCAGGGTCGGTTTGAGATAATCTCTTTATCGGGCTCGTTCATGCTGGAAGACAGTAGTGGTACCAACACCAGCAGGTCAAGTGGATTGAGCGTTTCCCTCGCAGGTTCAGATGGTCGGGTTTTGGGCGGTGGAGTTGTTGGGTCATTAGTTGCGGCAACGCCCATACAGGTCCGTCGCTGTCACAATTCAATATAGTAATAATTGGATCATAATATCATATTGAAACATAAAACAAACAAACAAACAAACATACCCAGTGTATCCCGCTGAAGAGCAGGGTCTGGGAGGGGTATGCTGATGTATACTCTGGTATGTCACATTGCATCAAGTAAAATCATGTTGATGTGTAATCTCTATCTATCAGGTGGTTGTCGGTAGCTTCATTGCAGATGCCAAAAAGCCTAAATCGAATAGCGGCCCAACAGCGGCACCACCTGGAAACATGTTAAACTTCGGTGGTGGTGGGTCTACGTCTGGTGCTGGCCCACCACCACTTGACGGACCATCAAGCGAGTCATCTGAAGATAGTGGCAGTAATCCTCTTCATCGACACGCGGGTCCATATAACAATGCTAGCCAACAACCACCACCACAACCACCACAGATGCAGATGTATTCCAACATGGGCTGGCCCAACACCATGAACATGTTCCGCAATTGAAAGTGACAAACTAAAGTGGAATCTGTTGATTGTTGTGTTGGTATCCTTGTAACATAGGATCTTGATCTCTGTATGATGATGGTGTTTTATAATCGATTTGTAGTTGTAGTGTAGGAATCAGATCGTATGTGCTTGTTGAAGTGGTATCAATTTAGGATTAATATTGATGGGTTTTGTTTATTTATATCCGAGTTATGTTATCTTTGATCTTTCTAATATACATGTGTCAGGTTTAAAATAACAATTATAAACAAAATGAAAAAACATACAATCGATATCGTGTGGAGAACAAATAACAACCAAGTATGAATATATAATATTATGTAATTGAGATTGCTATTGATAACAAAAGAAAGAAAAAAGAAAGAAAAATTAGATTATAATAATTCAAACTATTAACTGTTGGTTAATATTAATTTCAACTAACTGATTGATTAGTACTAATCTCAACTTTTGATTTTGTTACAAATAACAGTCTCAGTTTAACTGTTTGTTAACTATTTTTTATGACATATTATGTGTGGTAGTGGCTTGTGATGTGATGTATAACATAGAAATAATTATAAATAAAAATATATTACTCATTTGTTTATAAAAGATCATTTTTTGAAGTTATTCACGTAATACTTTTGTTGTTGATTAATTAGTTTGGAGGCAAAGAGACGCAAAAATTGACTAATATATTTATATTTTTTATTTTAGTTATGTAGCACGTCATGTCACATACCACGTCACGAGCCACATCATAAAAAACTAATATAGTTAACTTGTGATTGTTATTAGTAATAAAATCAAAAGTTAGGATTAGTAGTAGTGAAACTGTTGGAATTAATGTTGACCAATAATCAATAGTTTAATTTATTAAAATTCATTTTTTTAAAATAAAAGTTAAAAATATCACTGGTCAAATTAATGTTATAGATTACAATCCACCAATAAATACTAGTTAAAATTTTTTAAAACCCAAATTTTCAAAAGTCCACAAAAATTGTTTATGTACCTTTTACACTTGTAGATGGATAAATAAAAAATGCATTTCAATTATTTTCTTGTCTTTTTAGAATTTAATTAAGATTGTATATGCGAATAATTCGTTGTTACCCATATTTTCAATAGAACTTGTTCCGTAAGGACCATGAGTGTGTATAGAAGATAAAGACAGAGAGAGAATATGAATAACAATGTGTGGACATTTTAGGTGAAGCCAGTGGTTCCACTTTGTTCGTGTTTTGATTGCAAGTGCACCCATGACTCATGAGTCACCCACAGCCTAATGGCTTCCTACATCAACACCACTTGGTCCACAATGATTCACCCCTTATCCATTTTTAGCATTTCGTCATCTTGTAATTAGTTTAATATGATATATAATAATATAATATTTATATTTGTATCTGTCTATCTATATAGTACATAATAAATAAAGAACTAAGAGAACACGTCATCTTTTTAGTACATTAAAAAATAAAGTAAATTACAAATTATGTTCTTTATTAATATATAATAAAATTGCATTCTATGTCCTTTATTTTTAATAATTACACGAAATGTTCTTTTTTAAAATAATTTGCACATCTATCATCATTTAAACTAACATCCATTCAAATTTACAGTTAAGTCAGACATATGCTACTCACATGAGACCATTCATATATATTACATGCCTACAATAAGTCAAAAATAGTTTTACGCCGTTTTATTCTCGTCGCCTTCATGTTAGAGTGTTAAAAGTTGAATATATGAAATTTTCAGATAATAGAAATCATTATTCATATCAGTATTTAAAATTTCGGATATCTAAAATTCAGATATCTAAAATTTTGGATACGGATACGGATAACGATTCGGACATCTGAATTTCTTCTTCGTTTATTGGAATAATTAGAGAATTGTAATTATAAAAATAATGTAAAAATAACACATGTTAACAAAAGGTTCCAATATACAGTAACAAGTTCCATTAAAATTAAAAAACCTTTAACACTTAAAAACTATAACAAAAGATATTTTTTAAATTATCCAAAAACTTAAAATTCTTTTTGTTATTTTTTAAAGTGTTAAACTTTTTTTGTTAGAACTTGTTAGTGTATATTAGGATTTTTTTTATGCGTGTTGTTTTTACCTTTTACGTTATTTTTATAATAACATATATCTAATTATTGTAAAAAGAAAAAAAAGTTCAGATATTCAAATCGTTATCTATATCCATATCCGAAATTTTGAATATCCGAATTTCAGATATCCAATTACTGATAGAGATTTCTACTATCCGAAAATTTCTAACATCAAACTTTAAACACCTAGCATGAAGTCGACGGGAATGAAGTGACGTAAAAATATTTTTGACTCATTGTAGAAATGTAAAATACTTAAATGCACCTCATGTGAGGAGTGCATGCATGACTTAACTGTAAATTTTAACAAAGGTTAGTGCAAAGGACAATATGTATGCAAAATTTATATAAAAAGGACATACTGTGTAATTATTGAAATTAAAGGACACACAGTGCAATTTCATGTATTAATAAATGATACAATTTGTAATTTACTCAAAAAAAGATGTTTTCCCGGCTCATGAGTCTCTTATTAAATAAGAAAAATAACAAAAACATCCAATTTGAGTTTTTGTTTTAGTAAAACAATCAATTTTTTTAATATTAGAAATTAAGTTTATATAATTTTCATTTTGTGTTTTTTAAATTCAAGTTTTCATAATCTTAAGTGTTTAAGTATTTATCAAAAGAAACTAATAAGCATAGGGAAAAATAATCTAACACATGAAAAGAGAATATGGTGCGGCGGAAGAAAATCGGACGTAAGAGCTAGCGTAGGAAAATGAAATCTGGCACAGGAGAAAGAACTCTTGCGCATCATATTGGTTTCTAAATCACAACTACTAACTATTTAATTTAATATTTTATTTATTTAATTTTAAACTATGTAACATGCGGTTTCTTTTCTCTAAGTTTTTGTTTTTTTATAAAAAAAAAGAAGGATGCACACAATATAGTTTCATCATATTAAACTTGATATAATAACCCGATCGTATGATAATACAATGTTATAAACAATGATAAAAATATTATATACTAAAAAGAAAAAAATAGATTGTTCTTGCCATCCTAGAATATTTTTAGTAGACAAAAGGAATGCAATTTAAAAAGAAAGAAAAAAGCCTTATAAATGCAGTGTATAATCGGCAAGTATCATTTTATAGAAATATAGAACTAATAAATTTTAGAAATATTTAATTTTAAAATAATTTTCAATATATTTTTGTAAGTGGATTAGAACTTTTATTTATAAAACTTCTAATACAATAAAAAATATAATTTTAAGACAAAAGAGTTAAAAGACTTTGATCTTTATCGTGAATATCAATTGTGAACTATTCAAATAAAGCCCCACACGCTCCCAACGCTCTTTTCCACCGTCACAATTACCAATGCTATATAGTTTCTTCGGTTATTATTTATTTCTCTTTTACGTCCATTTCACACATTTAGTTTATTATTATAAAAGTTAAGATTGAAATTCATGTTCGAATATTTGGAAGATTGAAATTCATGTTCGAATATTTGGTAGTTGGTTTCGAACAACCGTACCATAAACAAATGTTAAAGAATTTCATTTGATTATTTATAATTTTATATTTTTATTATCTGAGTGTGTAAAAATAAAAGACAATTCGTGGCCTTTAGCTTGAGAAAAAAATTCACCAAAAAAACAGGGGTTAAACAACCTTTTGTAGTAGAAAATATCTAATAAATGCATCGATCCCAAAAAAAAAATTGAACCTATACATTTTAGCAACACGTTTAATAATTATCACAGAAAAACTTAGGGGCTGTTTGATATCAGCTTACCAGGTCCAGTCAAAACTGACTGCTAACCGGGTAAGTGGTCAGACTGTTTGATTTTCACTCCTCACCTTCTGATCAAGTCTTTTGCGGCTGACCCACCCTTTCCCTTGTTTCTGATCGAGTCTGAATTTTTTATGCTTCTGATCCGGTCCAGTCCATACAAAACATTGAAACGACCCCTTAAACTTTAAACTATAACGTAAACTTTCAACTGCAAATGTTATATATATGCACGTGTGTGTGTGTATGCACAACTATATTATATCATATCATGATGATAATCTAAGGCTCAAAATGTCACACACACAAATATCGCGAGCTTTTAGCCGTTAATTAACGTGATTCATTACACTTTTCTTAACATAAGTATTTATATGATATGGTCATCACAAAACAGCCTATTCCTAATATGACATCCTACAATCAAGATGTCTCTTTCTTATTCCAAAGAAAGAGGGTTCAGATCCTAAAAAATATACATATAAACGATCAATAGAAGTAGATCGAATACAGTTTTTTTTTTTTAATATAAAAAAATCATCATTAATATATAATTACAGGTAAATTAACCACAACGGCTACAGATGCATGTTGTTTTCTTTGTTAACATCTCCACATCATTATTAGCCGTTTGGTTGGCATGTTCAACCTCAACCACTACCATACAAACACCTCTTTACAACTCTTTTACAATACATATTTATAAATATATAATAAAGCTTTGACTTGGTCCACCCAAAAAAACCTTATAAACACACCTATATACACAACACATACACACTTATTACTTATTAGCCTCTCATCTCTCACACAATTCAATTCACAAATGGACTGCTTGGTGCTACCGGTGTCAATCTTTTGTGGCGGTTGCTCGGGCCAGCGACTAGGTTATCAACGGCTAGTTACCGACGACATCTTCGTGGGTTCGGAAGATCTGATCACGGTGGTGGTGGGAAAGGAAAAGAAGAAGTTTTTAGTGGATCCATTTGTGTTAGATGAGAACCCCTTTAGGGTTTTGATTGATCTTGTGAATAAAAAGAACAAACATTCATCATCATCATCATCATCATCATCATCATCATCATCGTCATCATCATCAAGATCAAGAATGATGGTTGATTTAAAGAAGAAGAGAGTGTTGTATGTGGATGTGGATGCCATCTTGTTTGAGCATATGTTATGGTTGATGCATAATGATTCATCTTCATTGTTCAACCTCAATCTCAACGAGATTATTGATTTTTATGCTCAAGATTACTAGCTTAATTAACTAATTAATTATCGTTAATTGATTATATAGCATTATAGTTACACACAAAGAAAAGATTGTTTAATTTGTAATCTTTTTCTTGTCTTTATTTTCTTGTAATTTTCGTGGGTAAATAAATTCTATTGTATTTATTTTATTTTATTTAATAATGTACTGTTAAAGGAATAAGTAACACAAATATTTACACTATTATTGATTAATTGGCTGTCATTAGACTAATCTTTCTCTATCTTGTTGTTTATTTAATGAGATATATACACAAATGTCTTTACGTTTTATAGAATTTAATGATAACGAGATATATATTTTTAAAAATCGCATGTCTATTCTTGCAAATAATGTATCCTTTTTAAAATGATAGTTTATTATATCTGATAACAAACGTTTTCTTTTATGGTTCATATTTTAAATCTTTTGTATTCAATGTCGATACCGCTTATCTTGAGAAAATTTTGAAGCATAAATATCACGTTGAAGAGGTTGAAGATCACTAATGATCAAAGGATCGTTTTCAAAGGAGTGTATTCAAATCTTGATATTCTATAATCTGACATATAATGATATTATCATTGTTTATTCTTGTGTTAAACTTTGACATAGTGATGCATATATCATGTGTTATACTATTACTTTGTATGTTGATTGTTAACTTATTTTGTAAATAAGGTTTAAACTTGCATATAAAAAAAGTTAATTTATAGACTTTCTAACGAATTAATTTTTGTTACATAGTACCTAATGTTTGGTATATGTAAACTGAAGGTTGAAGATGAACTACTCCAAGTATTATTTGTAAATTAGTTACAAATTAATCAATATGATTATATTTAATTATACACTTTGGTGTGCCTTTTTTAGTATAAGATGATCATTAAATGAATATTTCTCATTTAAAAAAAACTACAACCCAATTGTGTGGAAGCTGATTCATCCCCTTTTCTGTAGCATAGATGGGATGGGTGAATTTTATGCTTTACTAGTTTATATATTTTCTATCTTAAAAATTCTGACCAAATTAAAATTTCAAAATAATTTATTATGCCAATTTTAATTTACAAAGATGATCCTATAATGGGATATGGTAAATTTCCACCATGGTTGTAGCCTATGAAACTTAGGAAAATGTCATTCTCACGTAACATAAGAAACCCACTATAAGTCTATAATTGGATAGTGTTTAGGTGATCCCATGCTTGTCATTTGGACTTCACAATTTAATGATTAATAATCCGTTTAGAAAAAAAATGTTTTAAAGAAAAGTTGTTTTGTGTATATAATGTAAGGATGGCCGGCAAGTTCTCATCTTCATCACTTTTTTCTCTATTAATTTAATTGTTGTAAATAGTTAACGTTAGAAATGAAAGCTTAATAGTAGTACTAGAAATATCCGTTATTCAGACTCATATCAAACTAAAAAGTACAATATATTAAATTAAAGGATATAACGTTTAAATTTTTGAAAAAAGAATTTTAAGTATAAAACAAAAGATGTTACTTGTTCAGTTTTAAAGTTAACTACCTCTATTTGCATTTCCTATTTTGTCTTTCATACATATTTAAGTTACAAGCTTGCCATCAAATTAGCTCCCAAAATCAATGCTAGAATTCTTTTCTACGTTTTCTATAAAAAACAAGTTTTATAATAACATCATTGCCATCACCGCTTTCTACTTTCTTGATTGTCTCTTCTCTCCCGATGACTTTTAGTTATGTCTATAGTCAGTTGCTAAAACGATTCCCGCTCAAATATCTCCCTCATCATTTCCGTCCCACATGTAGATACATGTTTGTATGTATGCTTGTGGTACAACGGTGCCACCTACCTCAACCATCACCACCATTGCTTCTTCTGATTGTAGTTGATTTTGTATGCTTTGGATTAGCAATCGAATTTAAGAAAAAAAATTGTTTGAATTAGGTTGGAGTTTTGCCTTTTGAAAACCGGTTTAGAGGCTGGTGGTGGTAATTTTTGGGGTTGATGATAGTTTGTTTAATTCATGTTTTGTTTTATATTCTTACTTTTTTATTAGGCTTATTTCATGATGATTAATGGTTAGAATGAAAATGAAAGTAGATTCCTTTGGTCCTTAAAGACTTTATAGTTTTAATCAAACTTTACAACTTCTAGTTAAAACCTTACTATTAAGGATTTTGTAATTTTGAACAAAAACATAAATTATTTTAGATACTTTCACAAATTCTTAAGTGAAAAAGTTAGTGGGTCTATGTGGGAAACTTATTATTAGACTACTAATAACTTAACATGCATAACAAAAATAAACCACAAATGATTATAATGTAAGTGGGTAAGAGTCTCTTTCTATAATTATTTTTGCTTAGTCATATCATTGACATTCTATAGTTTACACTTTACAGTGTTTACTTATATACAATCTTCCATCCCAAAAGGACATATCTATATATAATATATCTAGTAATCTAGATATGGGCGTAAGCCCATATCCAGCTCCACAACTGAAAACAGGCCCATTAGAGCCCAAAACCCCTAATACCATAACTTTAGGCCTATTATTATTTATTAGTTGCTTCTTGAGTTATTTTCTTCAAGATTAAGCTTCTGAATTCTTTGGCGTAATCTTCTTCTGTGATCATGGATCTTCCAAAGCCCATGTCCCAGAATTGTTCCAGAGTAAATCCCGTGTGTGACCATTGGCGCTAATATGTTGTTCGTCTGTCGAGAGGGCAAAATCGTCATTACAAGAAACATAAAGATAACATATTTCTGTATGTCACAAATGAGATACAATAACCATACGAACCAAATCAAATTAAAACCTTATATAATCCAAAATATTTCCATGACCTTACTAAATATAGTAAAAGAGAAATCCAGTGACTTGACCCTTTTGATAGACATACGAAAAACGCAAATTTGCAATCGTATATGTTACTTATATGAGTCGAGGGAAACGGAACAAAGTTGTAATTTCAGAACTGTGTTACCTGGATCCATTCAAATCCAAGGTAAAGAGCTAGAAGTCCTTCAAGCAATGGTGAATATATCTTCTTCATTTGTCTCCTTTCATACCAGGCTGCAGAATGTGTACATATATCAGTCACTACTATAACAACTAAAGGGTAGAGTGGTAAAATGGCAACTCTACTTAACCAAAGGTAGAATGGGATAATGAAGGAAGATGATACCTGCAAAAAGCTTCTTCATTTCTTGACGACCAGATCGTGAATTCAAAACAGGTGCTATAACATAGGTAGGATCTGAAGCATAAACGGCAAAATGTGTTACATAAACGAACAAATGACTAAATGAGAGCGCAAAAGACACAAAAAAATGAACCTTTTGGAGACGCGGCCACAAAATAAAGTGAACCCGTAAGTGCAGCTGTGATAACTGCAGCAAACGCTTGAGCAAATGGCACGAATGGAGGCAGCAACCCGGTCTACAAGTCAAAGAAAACGGGTCAAAAGTTGCCCTTACGTTATTTATTTTGACTGTTTCCCAACCCGCTCATTTTATCAGCTCTAGATAACTGTTAAGGGGAAAGTGGGAGCCATCATACCAGTGCAGCCATTCCGGATGCATTTGTGACTAGATCGTTCCACCTCAAGAACACATCTGTTAATGCACCCTGCATTGTTGCAAACAAAGATCAAGAAATGGAAAAGCAGTTGTGAAGTTTCCTATTATACATGACTTGCTGAGTCGACTCACCTGAACAGCAGCGCGATAAAACAGCTCCTCACCAACTGAGCTTGCTGCAACGATCATTATAAACTGCAACAAGTTTAACAAGATTCATTACCATCAAATGCAAACTTTTTATATTTAGGGGTCATAAATCAGCTTTGGATTAGCACTTTCATATTAGGGGCAACAAAACTTATTTCTCAACCTTTTACAGATTCTGTGACTAAATTTAGGAAACTTCTACTCCTATTTCACAAGAAAATCAGATGATTTCTTACAACTATCAAAACTTGTGTTACACTCAAACAAGTTCTCTAACTTAATATGATAATACAAGAATTAGCGGACTCATATTTGGACCAAATGGTTATACGCAAATGTATTAGAAAAGGGTCTAACTTAAAATGGGCACAAACCTCCATAGGTAGTTTACCTGACTCTCGGGTCCAAATTTCTTATTCTACAGCTTTGATTTTAAATTTGAAGATTTTCCCCTAAATTTTTGTGATTTGATTTAATTCGTGATTGTAAAAACATTTGCGTCTCACAAATTCACGTGTTTATTTAGTTATTTGGTTTTATTTTTTCCGATATATTTCAGTTTTTTTAACTTCATATGACCTTCAAAATTTAAAGTTTCCCTATGCAAGAGTCTTGCATATATTGGTTTAAGCATTGAGAAATATATCAATTTTCCTTTAGAAAGTTTCTATTATTATCCATGCTTCTGTTCTATATCAGATTCTCCCAATTCAATATACATAATAACTATTCAATCACATCCAAACAAGCGGCAACTACTCTTAATTACCTGCCAAGGAGACATTCCATAGAAAAAGCTTCTTAACTCCTCATCTTCTACATCGCGTATTGCACGAGCATGAGGCGACACTTTCACAACTTCATCCTGCACAACACCAACCACATCATCAATCTTTCATCATCTATACTACATTAAAACTCAACAAAACCAGCAGTTATACAAGTAAAAAACACATATACTGTCAACAAATCCACCATACGTCCAGTATAAACAGAAGTGCCATAATCGGTGGAGCAGCATATCCGAGCCCTTGCACAATGGCATCCAAAGACGGCGAGTATCCTCCTGTACTATCAATCCCCGTCGTCGAGCATATAAAGTTCCCTACCAAACCCATAGCCCCATAGATGCCTGTTTTCAAAGACAACATTTTTAGAAACTGCAAAGCTAATAAATAAATATAATTTGTGAAATAAACCATATATGGATCCATGAGCAACAACCACTTCAAAACTGCAAGTCAAAAATCCCAAAATTCACATAAACCCTAATGTCTTCTTCAAACTACAAACAAAATTGATGAACCACTCTATATCTCCACTAATTGATGTTCAATTGTTCATACAACAAATCAAATCAATGATACAATCAAGAACCCTCCATTAAAATCTTAATTCCATATAAAATTGAAATGAAGAAGAAGAAGAAGAAGAAGAAGAAGAAGAAGAAGAAGAAGAAGACTAACCAATTCCATAGCTGAGTCTAACAACAGCCCCAATTTTATCCCAAACAGGAAACTCTGCATCTGCAAAGCTCTGATTAAATGTAGTCACCTCCATCGTAGAACTCGTGTACCCTCCTCCGGCACCGGCTCCGGCGACTCCCGTCTTCCGTTCTCCGGCGTCGATCCCCTCACCACCATTTCTCTCAACCGTAGCTTTAACTCTCACTCTCACAGCTCTTCTTCCGGTGTTATTTCTTCGTTTATCAAATCTACCCAACAATCCAACAGTAACTTTGTTGCAAACGGGAGTTGGGTTTGTCGTCGGAGATCGAAAGAACATCGGAAACTCCATTAACGGTCGCTAATTGGAATCAAATTTGGGTCGAACGAGCATAATATCGTGATGGTGAGTTGGAATTTGGGGTTTTTGTGATCGAATGGATGAAATAAATTGTGGGTTTTTGAAGCTGTGGGCTGAAGAGTTGATTGAAGCAGTGATGGGGGCTATGATCGAGTGATGAATGATGAAGATGTGTGGATGGTGATGAGTGGAGTTTGTTGGGTGTTTTATGGTCCCATGAGTTTGAACTCATATCGTGAAGAATCGAAGTGGCCAATGAGAATTTGTGTTTGGAGATAATGCTTGTTTGTGTATAGTAAGTAACCTTCATTTTGAGTCGAACAAACTCTAATGATATTTTGGGTTATAATACAACTTAACATAAATAGTTAAATCATCTATTTCAAGTGTTTAATTTTTTTTCTACTACCGAGTATGAAGTAATAGTTGTACCATGTCAATTATGGTGATATTTCATGTCTTCAAATTGTGTTTCTGTTTTTATTTTTTCTTTAAACTTATTCATGTTAAAATGTTAGAAATTACCTTCATTGATTGTCTTTGGTAGTCTTCTAATTAGTCTTATTAATTGACTTGAAAAAAAATAAAAACAAGTTTGACATGTGCGAATTACTATTGTTTTGAACAGGGGCAGACCCATCCTTACGGGTGGGGGGCCACCCGACACCCATGAAAAACCCCGCCTTTTGATATATATTTAATTATATCACGAGCGACACCCAAGAAATTTTAACACCGACCCCAGAAAAATATGAAAGATAAAGAAATGAAAAAGATAGAAAATATAATCTTGGTTTTTTCTAGTTGACAACTCATAATCTAATCTTGGATCTACATGGAAGAAGACGAGTTTGCATGTTGGTTCCTTTATAAAACATTGCTATACAATAACAATATCTTAACAAAAACTTGAAGATTGAAAACCCACCAGGTGAAATAGGAAAAAAAAATGAGATAAAGAAGATGAATTGAAAAATTCATAGAAGAGTGAAATGGGAAATATAGTGTAATAATGAAGTGATATATCATATATGGGGAATGTAAGAAAATTATACATCTAATAAATAACCTTGGAAATGAGAAAAAAAAAGTCACGGACAATTAAACATATTATAGGTTTAAAAAATAATCAAATAACTAGAGAAATGTTTGTCAAAAGATAATTTTTTAATCAAATAATATACTTATAATACAATTGTTTTAAAGTTATTATTACATATTCCTTTTCTAAAAGTTACATTATTACGTACGATTTTACATAACTTTTGTTTGTTTTATTTATATTTCATATTATATATATATATTTTTTATCAATTACTAATTACTGCCTTTCAAAAAGAAAATTACTAATTACTAATTATGATAATTTGTACTATGTATTTTATTTATTTTAGTAACTATATTTTACATGAAAATGTAAATCCACACAAAGAATAGATAGTTTCATATTTTGTTTTACATTATATAAATATATACACACACATTGTAATAATCAATTTACTTATAACATTGTTTGGTTTTTAAATTCACATTTAGTATAACTGCTTGGTATTATCTTTTTACGCGACCCGACCCGACCCGACCTATGGAAAAAAATCCTAGGTCCGCCATTGGTTCTAAACTGCCTTCTGTGGGCAATTTGACTTGTTAAGCCGGATAAAACTATGTTGAACTAGACCAAATTATATGGGATTAACCGGAAATTATACGGTTGATTCGAGTCGAACCTTGTAGCTAACCATCTGTCATATGTCATTAAACTTTTCAAATTAGGTTTTGGAGTTGATCATACTTTATTCTAAAAAAATAAACTTTGTTAGAGTTGATAACCTTTATAGAAACGATTTAGGAATTGACAATGCAACAACCGTCTTACCTTCTGTTTATCTAACAATTATTGTCTTTTTTTTCTCTTTTGATCTCTTTAATGCTTGTATTTAACATTTATAATGCATGATCAAATTTTTTTCATGTGATTAAAAACAAGAGTGTATTTCACAATGTTAAAATGAATTTAGGAGTTTAACAATTAACCAGGATTGAGATCCCAAAACCTAAGTTTTTAGTAGGAGTTAGCTTTAATTAAAGTAGGGGCGGAATCTTATTCCAAATATAGTGTATTCAGAGCAATGAATACAACGTGTACGTGTACGCGTGTACGTGTACGTGTACGTGTACGTGTACGTGTATGTGTATCTCTATGCATATGTACATGCATATGTATATGCATATGTATATGCATATGTATATGCATATGTATATGCATATTTATATGCATATTTATATGCATATGTATGCGCATATGTATGCGCATACATATGCGCATATGTATGTGCATGTGTATGCGCATGTGTATGCGCATGTGTATGCGCATGTGTGTATGCGCATGTGTGTATGTGCATCTGTGTATGCGCATATGTGTATGCGCATATGTGTATGCGCATATGTATGCGCATATGTCTATGCGCATATGTGTGTGCGCATATGTATGCGCATATGTGTGCGCGCATATGTATGCGCATATGTGTATGCGCATATGTGTGCGCATATGTGTATGCGTATATGTGTATGCGCATATGTATGCGCATATGTGTATGCGCATATGTGTATGCGCATATGCATGCGCATATGTGTATGCGCATATGCATGCGCATATGTGTATGCGCATAGGCATGCGCATATGTGTATGCGCATAGGCATGCGCATATGTGTATGCGCATATGTATGCGCATATGTGTCACACCCCGACCGACGGCGGAATCATCGGAGCGGACGAGGGAATGATTGATTGTTCATAACACATGGTTGTCTATTTGTGGAAATAATATTACAATCAGATTACAGGATAATAGAAGTTTAATACAGTCAACACAACAATTGAAATCACAAATAGTAATAGTCTTTTATTTTAACTAAGTCCAGATCTTATGTGAGCATGTTGAAGTCCACTATCTTGCTTAACCTGAAATCATGTGAGAAAATAGAGTCAGCTAACGAGTTAGCTGGTGAGTAATCACAGTTTTGAATATACATATAGATTGATTGATTGATCCATCGATAATAATTCAATTCACAAGGTAATATTAAGACTTATATGGCAATAGCGAAACATATAGATAAACCGACACAATATAAACCCCTTGACTTGACACTTGCATATAATAGGCTCCACACATACACCATAGATTGACTAATTGCCTCTGGCACAATCACCACTCGACTATTCATATGGGGTGGGTTATCCAAACCAGTAGATCTACATTGATACCAGGATTGATTGATTGAATTAGGGTTTTACTGTCGTCCAGTTTATCATAGTATGTTCACATAGTTGCAAGTAATAACATAATCTGTCTTGAATTGAA
>BJCN01143956.1:0-12163 GCA_018326445.1 Flaveria brownii
TTAGTTATCATTACAATACGCATATCAATTCAAAAAATCACCTACCTATATAATTAATCAACCATACATTACACAACCCATTAATGAAACATTAAACTTTATAATCACATACAACCATTTGCATTTCATTAATCATCTTTCAATTACATATATGTAAAGACATTACAAAGATATTACATTGAGATCAGAATCTAGGTACATATGTATCAACAAAGGTCCTGTGAAAACATGAAATCATCATCAAATTGGGTTAAAAGGTTAGTGAAGGATATATCAGTCATACCTAATGACCCGGGACCTTGGTCAACATCTAATGGAATTGTGCGAGTAATATGGATGTCCCTTTGTGGCTGCTCATGGGAGTGTTGGGACTCACCCTGAGAGCTTGAGGTTTGGGTAACGGGCTTATCAGGTTCAGACTGAGGAGGCTCAACACTTATATTAAGGTCAATAGTGGAGGATGGTTGGACCTCTGGAAGAGTGGGAACTCTAGCCTTTTTGGTTTGAATAAGTGGGACTTGTTCAATCAGAGTAGATTGAAGAAGGGTTCGTTTGATGCATCTTTGATAAGTGATTTTGATAAGGTGGGGGGAAGTTATTGGCTGTGAAGTGGTCATTTCTAGTGTGGGTTCATCACCTGCTAGGCCTGAGGGGATGTCACTAGGAGCCGTAAGCTCAAGCATACTTGGAAGTAGTTGAGTAAACCTTCCAGTGAAATTGGGGGATACCTTCTTCAGCATTTTGAAGATACCCGGCCTCATGTGAGGAACTACTAGAATATTTGCATATTGTAGTTTGTCCTGATCCAACTCACTGTTGATTATGTGCTAAATAAATCAGGAATACATGTAAAATGTAGTCCTGATGAGATTTCCTCTCAAATTATTCAGCATAAATAGAGAGAAGTTGAACCTCATGCCTTTTACCAACCCATGAAAAAGGTAGCCCAAGTCATAGGGAATTTGATCCCATCGTCCAAATTTATTTAACAAGCAGTGTAGAATGATATGGAGCAAGTACTTCTAGCTGTAAGAGAAGTTGAATTTGTAAACTATAGATTTGCTTACATCTCCTCCGTGCCTCATTTAGGTGTAGGTGTCTTCTAAATCAAATTTGGGAAATTCAGTAGGGGCACCTATGTCGTGAATTTCCAGATGTTCTCGTATGGTTGTTTCACTCACTATGATTTCTTGTCCACAGACTCTAGAGCGAATAACCCTTTCATTATTAAGTATGTCATTTTGACCATTGGCCCAAGAGTCAGGCATATGGTTTGAATAAATGGTGCGGTTAACTGTTAGAGCGGGAAGATATGCAGATTGGGTCAGGAATTCGATGATTGGTGCGAAATTGACATCCTTAGAAGAGTCAAGGATTGCGACTTGGTTGTGTTGAAGGTTTAAAGCCATTGTTCTAATGTACTGTTTAAAGGTGGAAATTTGAAATTAGAAGGCGATAATGGAAATGTGTATCTAGGGCTTTTTACAGTGGTAAAGAAAGTAGAAAAGAAAGTTAGAATCCCTTTATATGTGAGGTGAGATCAAACGAATTAGGTGAAGTGACACTATGCGGCTTGATTTGATAGGGGTGGTAAGGATAAGTCATTAAAAATATTCCAACAATCTTCCATAAAATCTTACTTTTTGCAAAGTGTGGCGCAAAGATTTCCGTTACACATTTTAGTTTTCTTTCGAGAGTAAAATTACATCTGAGAGAGTTTTAGAGTTTATCTTTCCTGATTGTCTTCCGAAGCCACTTTATATTCCAAAGAAAATTATGTCTTGAAGACAAATTTGCTTCCGAGGGTAAAGTGTTCTTCCGAGAGAAGAAGTTCGTAAACTTCAAAAGGAAACTTGATCTATATTCAAGTGATCTTCCAAAGCCAAAAAATCTTCGGAAGAGAATAGTTGTACAGAGGAATTTCCCTTCGAAAGAAAAGCAAAGTTTTCTTCCGAGGGTAAATTTCTCTTTGGAAGAATTTATACTTAGAAAATTTAGAGAAAACCTTTTGTAACAGCGATTGGATTGTAAATAGACAACTTAGACATAGCATATTATCAAAAGAATTTCAAAAGAGATTTACTAATCAATGTGGATCATTCCAATAGCCGTAATTAAATAATTAAAGATTTGTTCATCAAAGGGTTTGGTGAACAAAACAACATATTATTCATGTGAATCAACTTTGACTAGTTTGATCAAGTTTTCTTATTTATATCTCAAATGAAATGATAACTGATGTCAATATGCTTTGTAGTGGAGGGCTTTATTGGATTTTCTATGATAGAAATAGAACTCTTGTTGTCTATGTGGATCTGTGTCTCCATGAAGTTGAAACCATAGTCTAACATTTGATTTTGAATCCATAGCAGCTGAGCACAGTAGCTAGCAGTAGCAATGTATTCAGCTTCGGTAGTTGATCTAGAGACACATTATTGCTTCTTGCATTGCCAAGAGATGATCCTTCCACCATGACATCCTCCTGATGTGGATTTCTTGTTGATGTTGTAGCCACCATAATCACTGTCAGTGTATCCGTAAAGATTGAAATCCTTGTTCTTAGGATACCAAAGGCCTAGTTTGGGAGCTCCTTTTAGATATCTAAGAATTCTTTTGACAGCAATTAGGTCAGACACGTTAGGAGCAGTCTGATATCTTGCACAGATGCAAGTTGCAAACATGATATCAAGTCTGCTTGTAGTGAGATACATTAGGGATCTAATAATTTCCTGTACTGATGCTGATTAGTGTCCTCCCCCTCAAAATAAATACAAAGATTGTGATTTCTTTGTATAGGTGTCTTTGCTGGCTTACAATCTTTCATCTCAAATCTTTCTAAGATATCCTTGACATACTTAGATTTATTGATGAAGAACCCTTCTTCCATCTGTTTCACCTGCATTCCTTGGAAGAAATCCATCTTACACATGAAACTCATTTTAAATTTCTTCCTCATGATGCTTTCAAAGTCTTTGCACATATGGTCATTGGATGAACCATATATAATATCATAAGCATAGACTTGTACAAGCAACATCTCCTTCCCAGACTTCCTCATGAATAATGTCTTGTGTATGGTACCTCTAGTGTAGATATTCTTTAGAGAAAATTGAGACAATGTCTCATACCACAACCTAGGTTCTTTGTGTAAGCCATAAAGAACTTTATCCAGTTTGCACACATAGTTGGGGTGTTGTGGGTCTGCAAATCTAGATGGCTGACACACATAGACCTCTCTGTCAGTATCCTCATACAAAAATGCACATTTCATATCAAGTTGATGGACTGTGAAGTTTTGGATGCTGCAAAAGCAAGGAAAATTCTCACAACTTCAAGTTTTGCAACAGGTGCAAAGACATCAGTGTAATCTATCCCTTCTTCTTGTGTGTGTTCTTGAACTAGAAGTCTGGCTTTATTCTTACTCATCAAAACCTCTATCATCTCTTTTATTCCTAAACACCCACTTCATGCCAATAGGGACTTAACCAGGTGGTTATGGATATAGGTTCCACACCTTTTGTCTCTTGAATTGAAGCAACTCTTCTTGCATTACTTTAACCCAACTATTGTCTTTAAGAGCTTCCTCCAGTTTCTTGGGTTCCATCTGGGATAGAAAGCATGAGTACAAACAAACATTCCTATTATGAATTTGTCATCTAGTTCTCACACCTTCTGAGACATCCCTAATGATGTTTTCAGCTGGATGAGTATTGTGAATCCTAAGTCTTGGAATCACATCTAATTGCATAGATAGATCCATGTTTGAAAGATTCTGCTCAGGATTATGAATATTAATTCCAGTTGATGTCTCACACTCATTCAATGAGGACTGATTGAATGAATAAGTGACATCATCAATGTTCTTTTGATGTGAAGTAGTATTGACAGTTGCCTGTTCCTCCATATTACTATCTTCATCAGCTTGGTGTTGAGAGTTTGAGTTGTCATCCGATGAATTTTAAGGCTCCGTTGATTGACAACTTGTTAAAGGTCCACCATTTCGTATGATATTCAAGCTTTCAGATCTTGTAGTATTGGGATCTTGTTCTTCATGTCTTCTTGGAGAAATTGGAACAGGTAGGTAACTCAAACAGTTGATCATCAAAGAAGTCATTTTGATTTCCTGTTCTAGCTGAAACATTCTCACAAGATGGTTTAGAATAGTTGGGAAACAATTCTAAGTTAAAGATATGGTTAGCGCCATTCCCCTTAACAGAAGGAGCGTGCTCATTTACAACAATATTGGATGATTCCTCAAATTGTTGATTCTTAATGTTGTATACTCTATAAGGGTATCCAACAAAGATAGCATCATCTGACTTTTCAGCAAATTTTGCCAAATTGTCTTTTATGTTAAGTATGGTGCACCTACTACCAAAGGAGCATAGAAAACCAATGAACGGTGGCCGCTTGTTACATAGCTCATAAGGGGGCTTTCCATTGGGCTTAACATCAAGAACTTTGTTTTGCACATAGCATGCAGTGCTGACTGCCTCTGCCCAGAAAGTTAGAGGCAGGTTAGAATAAATTAATATAGTTCTTGCAGCCTCAATAAGTGTCCTGTTCCTCCTCTCAGCAACACCATTTTGTTGAGGAGTTCTAGGGGCACTATATTGTCTGGTAATCCCTTTTGGGTTACAGAATGAGTCAAGAACTTGAATCTTAAACTCGGTCCCTTAATCACTTCTCATTGTCTTTACCTTATGATCAATTTGATTTTCTATTTTAAGAATAAAGGATTTTAACGTTTCAGCAGTTTCATCTTTAGTTCTTAAAAAAGAATACCCATGTGAATCTTGTAAAATCATCAACTATCATAAGGCAATATTATTTCTTTCCAATGCTCATTACACTTGCGGGACCGAAAAGATCCATATGTAATAAGTGTAATGGAGTGGTCATGGAATTAACTTCTTTGGAATTATGGGTTGCCTTATGTTGTTTTCCTTTAAGACAAGCAATACATTTATCTTTACAGAAAAACTCTCTTACGCACTCCATGTACCAAGTTATTTTTCACCAGTTTATTCATGGTTTTAAAATTAACATGACACATTCTTTTATGCCAAAGAGTAGATTCATCACCATTTGCTTTGGAAAGAAAGCATGAAACTTCTCCTAGTGGGGAAGCATTGTTCATATCCAGCTTATACATATCCCTTTCCTGGTTGATCAGAGAAACACCAAATCCTGAAGAATTTATTTCCCAGGTTTGAGGATAATGCACTCATGTTCTATGAAAAGCATTTGGTGCTTTTGATCATAGAACTGAGAAACACTCAAGGGATTATGTTTAAGCTGCTTGACAAAATGGACCTTGTTAAATTTTATCTTACCATTGGATACATTACCTCTGCCAGAAATGTGTCCTTTGGCTTCACCTCCAAATTGAACAGGACCTCCATCAAAATATTGAAATTATTAAACAAAAGATCTATTCCCTGTCATGTGCCTGGAGCATACACTATCTACAATCCAAATATTTTCTAGTTTTGTCATGTGGATGTCCCTGCATATAAGGTGAAGTGATTAGTTACTATTGGAAACCCAGGCCTTATTGGTCATAGGATCTTCCAATGTTGATAACATAATTTAAACAAAATGTATGCATAGGGGTTCAACTATGGTTTGGGAAGAAGAGGATTGGGCTACAACATCTTGTCTGATCTTCTATTCCATCCTGTGGTTGAGCAGTATGGATGAGCCTGAAGAGGCTTGAGCAGCATTACTGTCTTCCAAGCCTTCTCTTTTCTTGGAAGAATTTATCACCTGTTGTTGGTCCATAATGATCTTAACAACAGTGCAATGATCAATAACAAATTCAAATCCCACTTATAATCAATGAACCATGATGAAATCTCATACAATAAACAATATAAAGATCAAATCACACTCAATAGAGGATATAAAGCTACAAAGATTAATGAAATATGCTCCTAGCACCTCTGGCCATCATAACACACACTTAGGGTTTTAGAGAATATGGAATCATCCTATTGAAATGATAAAACATTACATTATATCCCGGGCATCATACAAGTTCGCCCGGGAACAAAACCAAGACACAATACATTTAAGACTCCGGCCGAATCAATAGATTCACCAATAGGTTCGCTAGATCTAATAAAGTCAAAATACATATATAAAACAACACCGACATTCCAGTGAGTCCAACCTACAATGATCTACAATACTCCCCCTAGGTTGGACCTCACCCAAGGGGTCTTCATACTCAGCTCCGGCTTCTTGATTAGTTTCAACTTAAGCTCTTGCATCATCTTGTCTTTAGGCTTCTAGATCATGTACATACACAACTCCTACCCTTGATTAAATCTCAACCAATGGATTAGTAATGTTGTCTGTTTCGGCATCAAACTCATCTTCTAAAATCACTTCCTGCACATCCTTTTAAGTTTTAGCTTTGACCCTCCTTTCAAACCTTTATGTTATACCCTTGTCCATTTGCCTCGGCAGGTCACCCATATCCAATCTCTGATCATCATCTTTCCTGACCTTCTCAGATAAAGTTCTGATATCATCTTTTACGCCTCTGGCTTTGTTCGCAAGCCTCATAAACAGATTCGCCTCTATCTCAGTATCTTCCCCGGCACCATGATTGATATTGTTCTCACAAAGGACCTTCAGATCTTCATCTAAAAAGGAGAATACCTCCATAGGATCAAATAATCTAATCTCTGGCCCGTTCTTTCCTTTCAATCTAATGACAGCCTCACCCGTGTTGTTATCATAGAACGATTTCTCAAACTTCTACAGTCTGGGTGGCTGTGTGTCGGGAACACTCACTCTGTTCATTATCTTTGGTGGCTTCAACCTCAGAACAACCTTTCATTTCCATGATACCCAGTGTTTTTCTCTCTTTTGCTTTCTTTTCATTGGCTTTTGATATCCGAAAGTGATGAAATTATCTTCCGCTGCATTTCTGACAACCACCTCAAATGCATTTTCCCTTGGACTATCTTCTTTGTTAAGTAAGGGGAGTTCAGCCAGTCTTCTCAAATCCCATCGTGCAAGTGAATTGAAATTCTTTCGATGTTTTATGTAGCTAATGTCTCCTCCTCTCCTTTTAATCATGTAGGCATCAACCAATGCATTGTATTTCCATGAAATGATTTTTCTTTCAAGCATTTTGGTGTTAGGCTCCTCCAAATGTTGAAATAGTGGAGTCTCTTTGATTTGCTCAGACTTTTTCACAAACCAGTCACTTTTATCAAGATCCACGTAATCATTTCCCTCCTCCTCTCTAAAACACAGATAAGTGACTTTCTTTTCATCAACGTTGTAAGCCTCCGGTTCATTCTCGGGATCATCCGCTTCCTCTTCTTCACTACCGGCTTCGGTCTCAACATCTTGCTCATCTACTAACGCAAACTTCGGCCCAGACCCGGCTGTGATTTCTGGGCCAGTAAACACATCCATATCTATGCCCATCTAGCTCGGATCGTCTGTTTCTTTTTCAGCTTATTCAGATCTTTCAATGTTGACGAATCTAGCTTTATGAACTTCTTTAGATCTCCCTGCACCTCCAGAACTCTCACACAACCACAATGCTCTCCCAATCTCCATTAAAGAATACTTGCCCACATCCAACAAACTTTTAAACTCTGCCACAGTCATCAATGGTTCCAGACCATCCTTCTCCTTTAATTCATTCATCTCCTTAAACACTCTCACTAGTAGATATTGCTGATCCTTCACCATTCTAGTTAGCCCCTTTATTACATCTACTTTTTCTTTGTCTCTCTTTTCCAACTCAGCATATTTAGCTTTTAAAGTCTCCAACTCAGCATCTCAGTTTTCCCCTAAACCCAAACTTTGGGTAGGTTTAGTGAAAGTTTGGTGTCTATGCTTTGTTCTCCTTTCAGAATCAACCCCGGTGCTTGTTTATGCTATTCTCTTTGTTCTTCTTTCTTTCTGCATCTCTTTTTCTATTTCATCAATCTCAGCATCGAGTGAGCAGTCCTTGTCTTTATCATGTCTCTTTCTCTTCTTAATTTGCTTCTGTGTGGTCTCAGCGGTATCCTCTGCCCTTTTCTTTTCCAGTTCAATCAGTTTTTGAATATGAGGCAACCTCTCTTCTGGGTACACGTTTTGCCAATATGTAATCCTTCCAACACAGTCATGCCTTGCAGCTTTGCAGTCGGAAAAAATTCTAGAATTCATTGGCCATATCATTAAAGTATCTCATTCAGTTGGCAGATCAGGCTTAAGGTCGTTTAGGACCATCAGAATGAATCTATGATAGAGCAGCCATTTCTCTTTCTTTGCTGCATGAATGTTCTCGACCATGTAATTTAAGATTAGCTTTGCAATATTCACCTTTTGCCCTTTACAGAATACCATCATAGCTCTTGCCCACTCTAGATTCAACCCATCAGTTCCTTCTTTCCTATGGTCTAGGCATATAATAAAACGTGAGCAATGTATCTCCACTCCCTTATCAAGTATGACTTCTTAAACTCTTTCTTCAAGTCAAGTTGAGGACCCTCGTACCTAGTAGTCCTAAGGGCTCGAAAGATCTCTAATTAAGACATCATCACTTCATCCCCACAATCATCTTCTTGCTTAAGAATCCTGGAATGATCAGCCTCTGAAAAACTGATATTGTGCCCGTGCACTTTTGAGCATCTTTCATTTGGGGAGATACCAGCATTCAGCACTGCGTTTCTCTAGATGTATCGAATTTTTAGCTCATAGACAGCTGGGGAAAGTGATATAGCATAGTGTATCCTTGAAGACTTCAGCCATTTAATGCAGTCTTTGTACGCAACGGCTTTCTCATGAATTTCATTCAACCATGCACATATGTTATGTTTCTGCTGGAATGACAGAGTTGACATGATGACTCTTGGTTGGAAAACACTTTATTGCAATAGAAATCAACAAAACTTGAGATCGAATCTACGAGATATTGAAAAGCCGGTGATGCCATAGTAACAGCGAATGTGTTGTGGCGAATCAGTGTGAGGGATAATATACCTGTAGATTAACTTGGAGCGAAGCTATAGGTTTGCTCGGCATCACAGTCAAACAACTGATCATAGAAACTCAACACTGTGCCGGGCGAAGCTATTGATTCGCTCGAGCAAAACAGAGAGCGAATCATAGTTTCGCTGGAAATTTAAACTTAAAACTTTTTGTATATTAATTTTTTTTTAACTAATAATTTTATAATTTTTGTATATTTTAAAAAAATGCCTTTTTGAATACTTTTCCGCCCCACAGATCTAACACTCAAAACAAGATAAAATAAAAAAATAAAATAAAATAAAATAAAATGAAAAAAATATTTTTGGTCTATTGCGAGAAATATCCGAAGAGTCATAGATTGGCGAGATTGCAGATATATTTGTCCATTTAAACCCATGTCTTATTCTTTTCAACAAGCAATCTGTAGCTTCATTTATCATGTTTTTGGTTTGATTAAAGAATCTCTGGCAACTCCGTCCCCATAGACATTTGGCAAAGAACTTATCCCGTCATCAGGGCTTATTGAGCAATATTATTGACTTTGCTTGATTTTACTTGAAGAAACAATTTTGAATATTGTTCTTTTCTTGAAGCTTGATGTTCTTTGAACTTTGGCAAAGACAATGATCAATTGAGAACCATTATGAGTGCCTTAATGAACTTTTTAGAGTGGAGCTTTCGATAATGATCCTTTTTGATTGTTGGAAACATTGTGACTTTTATATGGAGGCAGATGATGTGAGCTCCAGGTCATTGTTCACAGAAAGCAGAGGAGATGATCATCTTAATGTGCTGATGAACTTTAGGTCTATATTTACGTATAACAGAGAAGTCGATCACTCCAGCTCATTGTTCACACAAAGCAGAGGAGATAAGCACGTGAAAATAAATTTCTGAGAAACTAACGAGATGCTCAACTCAGAGGCTTTTCTAAAGAGTGACACTAGTAGCATTTTTGTTTTACTAACTAGAAGCTCAATTCAGGGCTAGGGTTAAGGTGATTTGGGATATTTGGGGAAACCAAAGAAAATATTTTGAAACTCTCAACCCATTTTTGAGAAGGACATGTAACTTTGTGCAGGCCAATCATGTCATGGAGATAACCCTTATCATCGAGTTCTTGAACTGTATGTTTGGCCACAAGATCATCGTTTACTTTATTTTCGGCTTGCGCCTATCTTGCATATCCCAAGCACAACTCTTCTGACCTCCTTCTAAGTCTCATTTTTTACGGGGTTCATGACACATAACAAAATTTGAAAAACTATTAAAAGTTTATTCTTATTCTCCCCTGAAATTTCTATTTGATAGCTATCTAATAGGAAATTTCTATTTTTCAATATTTTTCTGATTTTCTGAAGAACTGAAATGGAATAAAAATAAAGATAAAATGAGTGAAGGAATATGGGACACAATGATTCTCAAAGCAGACAAGGAAAAGTTAATATTTACATATTTACACATTAAACATATATCTTTCTCAGAAAAGGTTTTCAGAAGGATATTAATCCTAACATGGAGACCAGTTCATAAAAATGTGGTTTGTCAAATGTTTTTATGAAAAGATCTGCTTTTTGTTTCCTTGTTTCAATAGGAATAAAATCGATGAACCCCTTTTCCCGAGCATCACGGATTGCATGTATTCTTGTTTCAATGTGCTTGGTCCTTGTGTGATGAACTGGATTCTTGGCAATTCCAACTGCAGCTTCATTGTCATAGAATAGTGGTATATGAAGGAAATTGATGCCATAATCCATCATTTGATGTTGAATCCAAAGCACTTGGCAACAACAGCTTGATGCATCAATGTATTCAGCTTCTCCTGTGGACAAGGATACTTTTGTTTGCTTCTTGCTTTGCCATGAAACAAGACAGTCTCCAAGATATTGGCATCCACCGGTGATTGACTTTCTATTTATCCTGCAACCACCATGATCACTATCAGAATAAGCATGTAAGTCAAAGTTCCCACCTTTTGGGTACCAAAGCCCCAAACGGGAGGAACCCTTAAGGTAACGAAAAATGAGCTTAACAACTTTTTCATGTGATTCTTTGGGATTAGCCTGAAAACGCGCATAGTAGCACACTGTGAATGTAATATCTGGATGACTTGCTGTAAGATACACGAGAGAACCGATCATTGAACGATAACGATGAGCATTCATGGACTTCCCATTTTCATCTGGAGTTATCCATGTTGAACCTTATAAGGATTTATTTGATATACTTCTCTTAGTGAATAAGAATGTCATCTGGTTTTTATTCCACCTGCAACCCTAAGAAGAAGAACATCTCCCCCATCATGCTCATTTTGAAGCGATCCTTCATCACCTCTTCAAATTCTCTACACAGCTTCTCATTCGTCAACATTAATATAATATAATCAACATATGCTTGAACTATCAGCATCTCACCATCAATTTCCTTTTTGAACAATGTCATATCTATAGTCCCATGAGAGAAACCTTCGCTGAGCAGATACTGTGTGAGGGTCTCATACCAGATACAGGGAGATTGATGCAACCAATACAATGATTTATCTAACTTGTACACCTTGTCTAGATTATCTGCATCCTTAAAACCCGGCGGTTGATATACGTAGATTTCCTCATCAATGTCTCCATGTAGAAATGCACACTTCACATCCATCTGAAAAACTTTGAAGTTCTTGTGAGCAGCATGTGCAAGAAAGATTCTGATAGCTTTGATGCGGGCAACTGGAGCAAACACTTCAGTTTAGTCTATCCCCTCCTCCTGACCAAATTTTTGAACAACCAATCGGGCATTGTTTTTGACAACTACACCTTGATCATCCGGCTTGTTCCTGAACACCCACTTGGTACCTATGGGGCACTTGTTTGGAGGAAGATCAAATAACTCCCAAACCTTTAACTTCCTGAATTGTTGCAACTCCATTTGTATAGAATCAACCCAACTTGGATCTTCAAGTGCCTGTTTATAATTCTTCAGAATGATCTGAGATAAGAAAGCTGCATAGAGGCACTCATTAATCAACCCACTCTGACTCCGACTCCTCACACCATCAGTAATTGATCCAATGATGTAATCATGTGGATGGTCTTTCAAAGTTTTGAAGTTTGTGTTACGTAGTAGGGGATTGGATTGTGATGTGGATGCGGAATTTGACAGTTGAGATGGAATAAGTTGTGATGGA
>BJCN01143977.1:0-14931 GCA_018326445.1 Flaveria brownii
AACACCTCCTTTTGTATCGTTCTTCTTGGAGAATAGGGTTTTCAAGGCATCACATGCGTCTTTGGGTGTAGTAGCATCTCAAATGTGATCAAGCAGCTCCTCTTCAATAGTTGTTTAAGAGTTAATCTTGGTTTTGGTCCCTGTGTTTTGCAAGTTGACTCCACTTGAATACCAATGTTTATTTTGTCTCTACTTGAGTACCAACTTTTAAAAAAGTTGTCTGTTTCAGTCCAAATTTCAAACGGCATGAGAATGTGTCATCAAATCCCACTCACGTGCACCCCACCTGAGGGTATTTCAGTCAATGTATGTCCTAAAGCCCTCTGTCTTCACATAAGAGCAAATTGAAACTAGGCCAAAGGTCATAAACTTATCCCCCACGTTTTACACTTCTTTGATTTCACTCCTCATCATGTGGCATTTGCGTGCTCCCAGTGAAGTTGAGTATGATACACAAGAAATATATGGTAATTGCATTCAATCTTTGCCAACTAGAAAATTTGGTTTCTGTTTTGATTGGATGATTTGCATTGTTAACGTAGATCAATAACAAAACTTGTTTTCTCTAAAAATATTTGATGGTGGAGAGTTTGTGGGCTTCCCACTTATAAGATACGTGCATGGCAAGGTCAATTTTATGGACTTAGTTGATCAAGATGTCTTCTCTGCCCGTGTGATTGACGCAATTATTCAAGTCTTAGACTATCCTAAAGATGAGGTAACTTACTATCACTTCAAGATTCCAGGGTAAGATTTAGATTTCGGTCTACAAGCTCTTGGGAGTGATAAGGATGTACTGAACATGTTACAGTATGTATCTATTTTAAAGTTGATAGAGATTTATATAGAGCATGGGAATACTAAGCTAAACGCACACTTTCAGTCACCTGAAGGTGGTTCTAAAGTAGTGATTGAGGAGATTGTTGATGTTGGGCCTTATAATTGTAAACGTCAGTTAGTACTTGAGTGGCATAATGATAACCCATGGTCTAGTGATGAAGATGTTAGTGAGGTTGTTGGTGAAGGTAACGTGAATGTTAGTGAGGCTATTGGTGAAGGTAATGTGAATTTTAGTGAGGCTATTGGAGAGAATGTTAATGAGGCTGTTGGTGAAGGTAATGTGAATGTTAGTGATGCTTTTAGAGAGAATGTTAGTGATGCTGTTGGTGAAGATAATGTGAATGTTAGTGAGCCTGTTGGTAAAGGTAATTTGAATGTTTGTGAGCCTGTTAGTGAAGGTAATGTAGAGGAGGTAATGTGAATATTGGCAATGAGCATTTAAATGATGTTGGGAATATACTAAATGAGAAAAATGGTAATGAGAATGAACAAATAGATGATGAAACTTACTCTATTGGGAATTTTGAGAAAGTGAATATGGGCAATGAGCAGGTAGAACAACTTATGAATGATAATACATTTATATCTCAGTTTATGAATAAGTATGACTTTGAGAATAACATGGCTGAGGGTGAAGTTAATGATGAATATAAAAGGGATAATACTGACTTTGAAAAGGAAAGTAATGAATCTGAACTGGATACTAGTGAAGTTGAGGATTCTGATTTTATTATTGATGAAAATAACATGGTAGAGGATGTGGAGGTGGACACGAATGAATTTAGAGTAGCTGTTGATATGGATGTAGAAAATGACATGGAAAAAGATGATGATATTGATGAGGAAACTCGACAAATAGATCTGGATGACTTTGACAGTTTAAGTGAAAATGAAGACACTCCATTAAACAAAAGATTAAAACAGTTTAGAAAGAAAAAAAACTAGAAAGAAGTTGCATCAGCCCCTTTTTATGTTGGTCAAACTTTAAGTGAAAAAGAAGAAATCAAGTTGGCTGTTAAGAAAAATGCTGTTGAGACTAGAAGGCAACTTTCTATTATGAAAAATGAAAACCGTAGATTAAGGGTTGTTTGTCAAGGGCATAATCCAAGTTTTGTTTGTAACCAAGGGCAAATTAGAGAAGTTTCAAAAGATGGTGGGTCCTAGCAGTGTGTGAAATCTTCAAAAGCTGGTGGTTCAGGTGCAATAAATAAAGATACTAAAAAAAGGGAAAAGAATCCAAAGCCCATCTGCCCTTGGACTTGCATATATCTTGGACCAATAAACATGATCTGTGGTGTGTGAATACTTTTATTAAGCAACATGACTGTTTACAGATAAGAGAGATCAGGATGTATACTGTTAGCTCTGTTGCAAGAGAAGTGGAGCAAGTAATTGATTCTAACCCTACCATACCTTTAAATGCCTTACAAGATCTGCTACAAAAGAAAAACCAGGTAAAGATTTCAATTCAGAAAATCTTTAAGGCAAAAATGATGGCCCTTCATAAGTTACATGGTGATTACAAGGCATAATATGAATTGTTGAGGGATTATTCTGATGAATTGTTGAGATCCAATCGTGGGAAAAGTATAAAAATTGATGTTGAAAGGGAGTGCAATCTAGCAAGTGAAACTAGACAATTTAGAAGAATCTACATATGTCTTGGTGCTATGAAATATGGTTTGAAGGCATGTAGAAGGGATCTACTGGGTTTAGATGGATGCTTTATGAAGGGTCCATATCCAGGACAATTTTGACTGCTTTTTGGGTTGATTCCAATAATGGCATCTACCCTGTTGCATATGCAATAGTAGAGTCTAAAACCACCAACTCATGGACTTGTTTCTTGGAATAACTTGCTAATGATCTAGATCTATCTGTTAGTTCAAATTTCACTTTCATCACTGATAGGTAAAAGGTACTTATCCTCTTAAGTTCACTGTTAAATCAATCAGTACTCTCATTAATGTTTTATGTTTTAAATAAAATCTATTGTAGGGAATAATACCTGCATTAAAGAAAGTTCTCCCAACCGCTGAGCACATGTATTGCTTGAGATATATACATGAGAATATGAAATCTAAATAGAGAGGGCATATGTACAAGGACCTATTATGGATGTGTCCAAGTGCAACAACAGTCCCACAATTTGAAAAGGCAATGGCAACAGTAAGAAAACAAGATGGTTCTTTGCATGATTGGTTAAAGGAAACCCCCCCAACACTGGAGCAGAGCTTATTTTAGAGGTAATATATGTTCTTAATTGGTTAAAACTACATAATTAGTGCTATATATACATATATATATAACTACCTTGTTCTTTCTAGTGTAATAACTATAGGAAGAGCAGTGTGTGATATACTGCTTAACAATGTCTGTGAGGTATAAAAGACAATTAGTAGGAGGTAGAGATAGGCCTATAATTAGTTGCTTAGAATACATAAGGGAGTACATGATGAAAAGGATTGTTGGAGTCCACAAGTTGTTTGCCAAGTGTGAAGGACCCTTAACACCATATGCAACTAAGACCTTTACTTCAATTAAATCTGAGGCTGCAGGGTACAATGTCATCATGGTTAGAGTAAACAAATATCAGGTTAGTGGACCTTGGTTAGATCAAGTGATGGCTGACTTGGGGAAAAAACATGTTCATGTAGGAAATGGGAGCTCACTGGGATGCCTTGTAAGCATGCGGTGGCAGCCATATGGGATCTTTCAAAGGGGGATGAGGAGGCTACAATTCCAGAGTCATGGATGTCTAGAGTTTATTGGCTACAAACTTGGAATGATGTTTACCAATACACCATTGACCCAATCAATAGGAGAGACTTATCGACACCATCAGCATACCCAACAGTTCTAACAGCCCCAAAACATCATACTCAGGTGGGTAGGCCAAAAAAAGGAAGAAAAGTGCTAAGGAGTTGAGTGAAATCAATGATAGGGGCAAGATTGTTAGGAGGGATATTCTACTACATGTTTAAAGTGTAACAAGAAGGGTCATAACAAAAGATCCTGCACTGGTCAAAGGGGGTCATAAAAAGTGTCACAGGAAGCTCCACAAGCAACACAAGATGTTTAATTGTTGTTTTATTAGTTTGTTTGTTAAAACATGATGTGTTTTATACTGTCTTATGTTTTTTGAACAAGATGTGTACTGTATGTTATTTCTTTTGACACTTTCATATGGTTTATTTTGTTAACATTATGGTTATGGCATGTATTATTTGACTTCATATGTAGTGTAGCATTTGTTACATTTGAGAACATATAACAACATTGCAAGGTTTGTAGGTTAATACATAAACCAAAATCCACTTCCATTGCATGGTTCTATTACATCATTTGAACACCAAATACATAAACCAAAATCCATTGTCATTGCAAAGTTCTATTACATCATTTGAATACCAAATACATAAACCAAAATCCACTGCCATTGAAAGGTTCTATTACATCATTTGAACACCAAATATGTAATAAAGAATAACCAACTTAAAACTAATACAAATCTTAGTTTCTTCACTTGAAATGATAAGCTCTTACAATCAACTTGTAATTTGTTATTGGATTTCAGAAATCCGGATATAATTCAAGTGGTCTTTGCACAGAGTGGAGGGATAAACCAACTCACAAACCCATAACTCGTAACATGTTCATTTTAATACATTATTTCAAGAGAAAGAGATGAACAATAGTCTTGAAACCTAACAATTCAGGTCTTACCATGTTAGCATAACAGTGAAAGCGACGTCCCGGGTTTGCTGAGGTCCAAGACGTGATGATTCTTGTTGGAGATCCACATGAACATATCACTATTTTCATATGCTACAACACACACAGAGAGAGAGAGATAGAGTGAGAGAGAGAAAGATATACGTGCGTATATATATGGGTTTATAAAAATCAGGGGGCAAAGAGACCGTTTAGACATGGATTGACAGAAAAACCCTCAGGTGGGGTGCACATGAGTGGGATTTTACGACAGATTATCATGCCGTTCGAAATTTGGACTGAAACAGACAACTTTTTTAAAAGTTGGTACTCAAGTGGAGACAAAATAAACGTTGGTACTCAAGTGGCGTCAATTTGCAAAACACAGGGACCAAAACCGAGATTAACTCTTGTTTTAATGTTAAAAAACACTTTCCCAGTCTTCACCCTCCACTTGTGTATGGCTCCGTTGATCAATCCTTGGTTCTCTGGTGTCATATCCAACAACTACACCCCATAAGTCCAGACCAAGAAGGTAAGAACTTATTCATATTGACCATGTATTATAGCTACGGTTTCTCAACTTCTTGAAACCTCCAATCACCTGGAACTCGGACATGTTCATCAACAAAATTGGCTCTGATATCACTTGTTGATTTTAAAGACTATCACAACTGGTGGATTATGCAGATAAATAAATCCAAATATTAAAAATTCGAATGCCCAAAAGCTTTTGCTATTATTCAAGCGAGAGTGGATGATAAAACACCAACTGAGTACATGCTTAAATAGGAGAAATACCATTAGCATCTACTAACCTAGAATTAAGAAAAATATCCTAACAAATCAGGAACACTCTACAACTAACAAGACTAATTTAAATAAAAAGACTTATTCTTCAAACGTAAACAAAAAGCCATTAATTTGCACATGTTAATATGCATGCCACATAGAGTAAATAAACCATCAAAATTGATATTTTCATTTAATAACACATACTCAAATCCAACTTCATTAGTGGTTTCACTACCCCTCGTGGAGATGGCAATACAAGGGAGTCATGAAAAGGGTTAAAATGAGTTTAAATTGATATGTCATTTTTAAATTCAGATTAATATGGGTCTGGTTGATATGGTAACACTTTGTAGCTCATGAAGCTAAGGGTGGAGAGGGTGTATGCACCATTAGGCCACGACGAGCTACAGGGCCGTCCAGCTCCACCGCCGCCACCCCCTTCATGCAACACCATATCATTTCATGGCATGTAAACGTTGTAAATCCCCCCATCACTAATGTGTGTGTGGTGTAGTGTGGAAGCATCGCCGCCATTAAGTTTGAATGTGTGGCGTAGTGTGACATGGTAAAATTTGATTGGTGGATTTATGGTGTAGTGTGGTGGTGTGGTGAGCGTTCCCCCTCCACCCTAAATGCTATACTATAAGTCCTTATGAAACTCAAAAAATCGTTTCCAACTTATGGAGTATACTCATTTTTGTATGTGATCAACAAATGCAGGTAAGTACTTCTATTTTTTAGGGTGATTTCATCAACCTTTAACCGACTAATTGGCTGCAAATCAACATAATAAATAAATAGTATCAGAGATTGTTAGGACAATATCATCGTTGTTGCTTCCACTCGTCCAACGATGTTTTACCTATTTTAAAAAATGGATAAATATCAAAATTAATGTATTTGTTTAAACAACCTCCCTATATTATCAAGATATTTTAAACTTTCTAATTAAAATTTTTTGTTATTTTCTGATAGTTTTCATAGCTTTTTATATTAACTTAAATTCTTTATATGACCGATTTGATCATAAATGGAATACAAATTTGATAAATCAAATTATTTTCAAGATTATCATCATATTATAAAGAAATCTATTATTTATTCTAATCCTAAATAAATTAATTTTTTACACACAAACTACCATATTATTTTAACGACATCTTATTCCAAAATCAAAACTCATTTCATTTATGCTACTCCACATTTTTCATAAGAGCAAACACATCGAGGTCCAACTCCCCATCGTAATCTCCTTCATATGTTGTACTTCTATTTTTTATTATTATACGTAAAAAACATATGTTTTATAATTAAAATTAACGTATTCTATTAATGGATAATACAAATGCCTCATTTTTAGAAGCATTCATATTGCCATAAATATTGAAATATTCTACTTATGAAAAATATTAAAAGTAAAATTAAAATGTTATCGCTCTGTTTTTATAGCTGTGTTTTTATAAATCTAATTAAAACTAAAATACTGAAAAAAAATCGATATGTATGGATAATATATCACCACTAGCAACAAAATTTCAAAATTAATTTCTTTTTGACTCGACGATATAAACTTGAAAAATAACGATATATTATGAGTATGTATTTGTATCTCTGACAGTGTGATATATTGATATAACAGGAATACATATAAATTGATCAGCGATATTTGGCTATGTGTCGTCTTCTTATTTGTAAAGCCCCGTTCCCGGAAAGCCTCACAGTTGGATATTTATAGCATAAAACTTTTATAAACTTAACATTTGCAGCAGAAAACATAACTTTTTTTATTTAAAACTGTACTTATGCCAAAACACCATATCATTTCCTTTACACTTCAAAAATTGTATTAATACAATATCATTTCCAAAAGTGTGAATGCCAGATATGAACTATCTCAGTAGTTTCCATGTCATGCATGCATCTCCACAGCATCATCAAATACCTGCCAACTATTATGCATATAAAGTCAGCGACGTTGAGTGAGTTCTAGTTTATAATAAAATAATTTTGTTGATAAATACATTTCGTTTCAAAAACGTGAGCATACATCAATACATACATCTCAATACATTCTTTTCATTATCTTTCATCATCGTTTCATTCATTCATTCATTCATTCATTATCTTTCACTTTCACGAATCAGTGTCGTATGCTCGACCCCAACATATGTTATGAGATTGATCACAATCTCAAGGCATCGTAATAAAGATCCCATTCCACTTATGGTCACCCACAGTTGAGCTGACAATCACAAGGAATGTGCACCCCTATTCATACATGGTCAATCTTAAGGATTAGACCCCCCCGTGTGCATCCTTTTAGGTTAGCTAAGCCGCACATAGTTGAACTAACAAACCCACACAGGGAATTATGAACCTTCTTATGTTTTGCTTGCAAGACTTTCATTTACTCATTACGTTGCACTTTTTGTTATTGTTATCTTTCACTTTCATTACATAATACTTTACTGATAGTAATACATAACATACCAACTAAAGACATATTGTAAACCTTTATCATTTTGAAAATGACTAAAACATAAGATAACATAACACATACATAACAAGCCATGTGAGAACTAGCCCATGCGACAAAATCATCTCACGCGAGAACCTCCCTTGCACAACAAGGCACTCCAGTCATGTGAGAACTTACATATCACACGAGAACTTAACCAGATTTGAAATCCTTTACAACCCGATCTACCTAATTTGCGTTAAAACTTATAGATTTCCCACCTAAATCCAACTTATCATGTTTAAGGTTGTTCTAATATGCACAACACTGTTAGTGATACCATTACAAGGATAAACAAGCAATTTAGTATGCATAATAGCCCCAAAACATAAAAACTTGCATAAAAAGGGACTAGAAACTCACCTCTTGAAGATTCTAACACCAAAACGCCTTTCCCGAGAGCTTTTGGAACAAACACTAGGCATTAATGCATTATATTCATCAATAATCCATTCTTAGTACATAACACGAGTTACATACCTTAAACACTTCAAATCTTCACTTTCTCTCTCTACGGCGTGGCTTTCTCCCTCTAGTAGCAGGAGTATTCGTGTGATAATAGGATCAAACAGGTGTTCTTACCTATTATATCAGTCCTTAACTTCTCACTTGGGTTTTTGCGCGAGAACTACCCTTCGTGCGAGAAATTTACCTTCTTTGTTTTCCTTGGAAAGTTAGGGGTGTTACATTATTGGTGGAAAAAAATGATAAACTAAAAGTCAATGGTTATTTTCATAAAAAATCACTAGTTAGTTTGATTGTTATAGTAATTTTCCTTTTAGATACATGCGGAGCCTATGACTTAGTGTTATAACCCATATATGTTATTAGGAGACTCTAATTTATATTCACTCCACCTCAGACTTATCCCTTTTCCACTCCATCAACGTCGAACTCGACATTTCTTCTCTGCTCTTTCTATTTCAGTTTAAAGTTTTTTCTTCTTTGAGAAGCCTAATTTGAAGCTCATTCCGCCTCACACTCATTACGCGCCCTCTACCGATGTTTAATTATATCAATTTTCAAGTTTATTGATTTTGCTCTGTGATTCGACAACACTTTAAACCGGCTCTCAAAGTAGTTGTATGATCTAAGTTAAGAGTTCAGTATTTAGGTTCTGGTGAGATGTCATTGAGATTTTTGTTTCTTGCAAGTTTTGATATGTGATGTTTTTATATTCTTTGTGATGAATTTTTGATTTAGTTCAATTACGTTTGAAGCAATGTTCAATGTTGATATTACTTTTAACATCATTAATAATGAAATTGTTCTTGAATTCTGATGATGTCCAATGGTAGTACTCAATTTAAGATTGTTGGGTTGAAATTGATTTGAAGATGTATGTTGAAGATAGTTGATGAATATCAAGGTATTTTAAGTTTTCATTATAGACATATAAGAGAAAATTTATACTAATAAGATTATGCCTATATAATGTTGATTAACTAATTTCATCCTTTTAAATTTTGTTCAATTTGGTGTTCTTAGTTTTAATATAATATCTCATGTAATACACGAGTCTATATACTAATCTTTCTACTCTAATTCTTGACTAGGGGGACACCAAAGGACTCTGCCCTTCCACCCCTTGGATAGATCGAGCGGGAGGGCTGAGCTTTTGGTTTTTCATGTTGTCAAAGAGATGAACAATGTTTGTTTTGTTAAAGAGTTAGACAATGCAAATAGATGGCGAGTGCCCAATCGAATTGATTGGGTCATGTAGGAACAAGGTTCAAGTCTACCAGTTTGTTAGGATGCCTCAGCTGCATACATCACTGCACTTCCACTTGACACCTATCGTAATGATAAACGACTCGTCTTGTCGTGATCTTCTCTTGAATTCTCAAACCTTCTGTCGCTCCAGTAGGGGCAGAGAACCCGTCGCTGTCTCGGCTATGCTACTGGAGGCTCTGGGGAAGTTGGAATAGATGCTTTCAGCAGTTGTCCGCTCCGAACTTGGCTACCCAACATTTATTGTGTGCATGATAACTGGTACACTAGAGTTGCGTCCTTCCCAGTCCTCTCATGCTAGGGAAAGGTCCTCTCAATTCTCTAACGCCCACACCGGATATGGACCGAACTGTCTCAAGACGTTCTGAACCTAGCTCACGTACCGCTTTAATGCGCGAACAACCCAACCCTTAGAACATACTACAGCCCCAGGTGGCGAGAGCCGATATTGAGGTGCCAAACCTTCCTTTTGATGTGAGCTCTTGGGGAAGATCAGTATGTTCCTAGAGTAACTTTTATCCGTTGAGCGATGACCCTTCCACTCAGCACTGTTGGGTCACTAAGGCCGACTTTCATCCCTGATCGATGGGTGCGTCTTGCAGTCAAGCTCCCTTTTGCCTTTGCACTCGAGGGCCAATCTCCGTCTGGCCCAAGGAAACCTTTGCACACCTCCGTTACCTTTTAGAATGCCTTTTGCACTCGAGGGCCAATCTCCGAGGGCCAATCCCCAGAAGGAGGTCTTCTTCGCCTTCCACCTAAGCTACGTAGGAAAGGCCCAAAGTCAATCCCAGGGAACAGTAAAGCTTCATAGGGTCTTTCTATCCAAGTGCATGTAGTCCGCATCTTCACAAATATGTCTATTTCATAGAGCCTCTCTTCGAGACAGTGCCCAGATTGTTATACCTTTCATGCAGGTTGGAACTTACCCGAAAAGGAATTTTGGTACCTTAGGACCATTATAGTTATGGTCGCTGTTCACCGGGGCTTTGGCCACCGACTCCCCTGTCATCAGGTCACCAACTTCCTTGACCTTACGACACTAGGCAGGCATCAACCCTCATTCATGGTCTTACAACTTTGCGGAGACCTGTCTTTTTGGTAAGCAGTGCAGGCCTTGTCACTGCGACCCCTATTATGAGGAGGCACCCGTTCTCCCGAAGTTATGGGGCTATTTTTCCGAGTTCCTTAGAGAGAGTTTTCTCGCGCCCCTAGGTATTCTCTACCTACCCACTGATGTCGGTTTCAGGTACAGGTACCCTTCTATTGAAGGTCGTTCGAGCTTTTCCTAGGAGTATGACATGGGTTACTTCAACGCTGTAGCGCATGGTACTCGAACATTGGCTCGAGGCATTTTCTCTACCCCTTCTTACCCTGAAAGAACAAGGTCACCTAGTTATGGAATGAACGAAGTAATATAAGGAATGGATGAGGGAATGAAATGAATCACTATATTTCATTGTCTTGTTTGGTTATGTTTTAAGAATGTAATGAATCATTACTTTGTGTTTTTTGTTAAGTAGGAAAAGATGAAGGAATGAAATGTAAAAGTGGTTATGATGGTGAGGGCTGGTGACCGATGGTGGTTCCCGGTGGTAATGGTGGCTAGTGGCCGGTAGTGGTGGCGACCGGTGGAGGTGGTGCATGGCAGTTAGGGGCGGTGGTTGTGGTGGTCGGTAGTAATGACAGGTAGTGGTGGTACTGGCAGTGGTGGATGTGGTAATAGCTAGTGGTGGTGTCGGGGTAGTGGTTGTGGTGGTGGCCAGTGTTGATGGTGGTGGTGGACGATTGTGGTGGTGGCTGGTGGTGATTGGTGGCGGTGATGGTGGCTAGTGGCTCTCAATCTTGATGGTCACGTGGTGGTTGGTAGTGGTGGGTGTGGCGGTCGAGTGGTAATGACCAAGGATCAAATGGAATGATATGAAAAAAATAAGGGGTTGATGGATGGATTTAGTGTGATTAGAGGGAATATGATTACTTGTGTAATGTACCATTTCATTCTCTTTGGCAACTAAACATGTTATTTTTCATCAACCTTAATTGTTCATTCCATTCTGCCTTTCATTTCTTTATATCAAACGAGTAACTAAAAGGGACATGTGTCGACACCACATTCATTTTCTTTAAAAAAATTTCCTTTTCTTTCTTACTAAATAATTATATTAATTACTAATAATAACTTTTTATTTACTTTTTAGCTCATAAATATTTTTTAATAGATTAAGAAATATATCTTTTTATTAATGTTATTTCTAAGAAAACAAATTTTTATAAAATAAGAAACTTTCATAAAACATCAAACTTTTTTAAAAATAAAAAAATTAAATTTGATGCTGTTGGATCAGAGAAGACTGGTGCAACTAAAACTACACTTAAAAGATTTTTTGTACAACTGAAGAAAGTTTTCTGAAGCAAAATCAACCATTCCGAAGACAAACTGAAGATCTTCCGAAGACTAAAGCATGAAGAGCTTCCGAAGGCCAAACTAAGTCTTCCGAAGACTAAGTAGTTTTCCTTCCGAAGTGTTCAACTTAGAAGATCCAAAGCAAAGCCTTCCGAAGGCTAAAGTCCTGAAGACTCTCAAAAGACTCGGAAGAAGTTGATTCTTCCGAAGTATAATTGGCCTCGGAAGGATTATTCTTCCGAAGCTAGTTTACCTTCAGAAGAATCAACTATGGACGAGTGGACATAAGTATGGTCTGACTGACAAGTATGATAACCGCATGGCATTTTCCTACACCAATGTAGTTGACCATACTTTATTCCATTGTTCACCTTTTATCAGTTAGTACAGTTACCAACTTTAGTTGGTAACAAAAGGTAAGTCATGGACCTGTCATGACTACCTAATCTAGGATAGTATTTTATCTTAGATACCTTACTTCTAGCAATGTAGTACTTGTTTAGATGTAAGTTCTAGCCAGTTTTCTAAGTATAACCGGTTATAGATAGTAGTATATATAATTTCTCAATGTAACTCATTATATATGCTTTGTAAGAATCTTGTAATTCTGAGTTGAGAAGTAATATATAAAAATATCTTGATAAACCTTTTCTTGTGTTCATTACCTTAGTATATTATCATCAACTTAGTTAGAGATTCTGCGTCATCAAACGAATGAGTCTTAGTGAGTTTGTGAGGAAAATATTATTTTGAGAGACTAACACCGATCCTGCAATTGGTATCAGAGCATCCAGGCTCTTGATTGTGAGATCTAACCATCCAAAATCACCTTTGTTTCTTCATACTCACTCACTCTACCAAAATGGCCCTCAACCAAAAATACTTTGAAACTGAAGTGGGAACCATGACTAAGGATCCTATTATTGCCCCTGATAATTTTAGGAGCTGGTGTCAACTTATTGAAGGTTTCATCAAGTATCAAGACAGTCGGATGTGGAGGTCTATCACTCATGGTCCATACAAGCCAAAGGTGGCATCACCAACTGGTAATGGTGCCATGATTAAAAGGATATTAAAGACTACTCCGATGAATACTTCAAAAGAATGGACATTGATACAAAGGCAATGACTGTGCTGCTCACAGCCATACCAAACTCCATAATGGTGGGCTTTGAAGACTGCAAAACAACCAAATAACTCTTTGATGCTTTGACATTAATGTACTCTGGTTCCTCTGAATCCAAAGAGTCCAAGAAGAATGTACTGAAGCATAAGTTTGAAAACTTCACTTATATTATTAGTGAGGCCTTAAGCCAACAATACTTCAGATACATGGACTTAATCGCATCTCTTCAGTCCATGGGAGTAACTCTTGAGAAGAGAGACATAGTAAGAAAGTTCATGAATGCACTTCCTCATGAATGGACTTTCTATTGTGTCTTTACCAAGAGAAATAAGATTCTGAACACACTTACCATGACTGAACTATATGGGATCTTTGATGGATACCGTATAGAGATGGAGACTAAGAAGGGCCATCAGATGAACAGAAGCTCAAACTGTCATGTCAACAATGCTCTACATGTTGCTGAAGGGCCAAGAACTCCCAGCCTCAGATGTACCTGAACTACAATCAACAACCATCATACTCCTTTGGGCCTTGTATCACATTTTTTGAGACACCTAGGTCTCAACAAGCTCAACAAAGTCCTTTTAAGGATAGTTGTGCTTTTGTTTCAAAAAATGAACATTTTGGTAATTTTCAATTATGTTTTGATGATCTAGAGTGTTTTAGCCCAGACGATGTAGAATACATGGACATTGTCCAATAGATGGCTCTTTTAACCTACAGAGCAAAGAAGTCCTTTAAGAGAACTGGAAGGTAATTTCCCTAGAACCCAACTAATAGCAAGTTTGGGTTTGATAAGTCGAAAGCCAAGTGTTACAATTGTAACCAAACTGGTCATTTTGCAAAGGAATGCAAAGCTCCTAGATCTAATCCTAAAGCAGCTCAAGCCTCCCAACATCATGCTACCCTAAAGGCTGCAACCAAACCAACTGACCAACAAACTGCACCTATTGCTCAAAAGGTTGATTGGAGCTTCATGGTGCAAGATGTCACCCCTGATCAAGCTCTCATGGCTGGAACAGATGACACAAAGGTATATGAACATCTCTGTACTCCAGCCTGTATAGCTAAGGTTAAAATGTATTAGGACTATAACATGTAGATCAAGTCTGATATTAAGTCCTTAAACATACTAAAATTGGATTTTAAGAGAGTAGAATCTGACTATAAATTTATAATTAATGAGTTAGAGAAAACTGTATGTTCTTTAAAACATGAACACTCAAACTATAGGGCTCAAATAAAAGACTTGGTTTCCAAGTTAACTAAGGCTCAAGCCCATCTAGTAATAGCTGAGGCTGAAGTAGAGAAGTATGCTATTCAAGAGCATAACTTCAATACCATTCTTGCATCATCCTCTCAATCAAAGATATGCTATCAAACCAAGAGTGGGTTGGGAACCAATGAAACTGCTCCACCACATTCTTATGTGTCTATAAGACAGCCAAGGTGTGGAACTGGTGAGCAAGATGTTCAACCTGCTGATCCACTCCCCTTTGAGAAAAAGAATGATGTAATAATGATCACCACAGTGAAGGATACGATAGAAAACCTCATCCACACAGATGAGGATGAACCTATGACTACCAAAAACAAAAAGAACAAGATCAGGGTAGCTAGGAAAATTGCTAAGAAGATGGCTGAGTCTAAGATGAAAATAGACCCCAAGCAAAAGGGTGTTTTCATCTTAGCTGTATTCCAAGTGTCTGGAATCTTTGATTCAAGAAAGGAGTGTAGTACTATTACTCCTGTCCAGCTGAAGAATCAGTGTGGGGTTTGTAAACAAGATTTTCAGAGATGTTT
>BJCN01144011.1:0-12189 GCA_018326445.1 Flaveria brownii
CGAACCCGTCACGGCCCGTAAGGCCCTTCACAGGCCGTGAAGAAAGTCAAAGGGCGTTCATATAACACCTGACAGGGTGTATGATTAGTAATACCATTAAAGAAAAAAAAAAGCACGCGTGTTTTGACCAATCGCCGTTGACCTGACCAAAACGAAGCCCTAAACCGACTTTTCCTTCAACAAACCACCACACCGACTTCAACACCTTTATTTTTCGTTCCCCCACCGTCTACGGCGGAGTTTGGTTGATTTCAGATGGCGGAGACCGGTGGCGCCGTACCGGAGAAGATGGATACTAGTGTTAGCGTCTCTATGGAGTCGATCATGGAGAGATTATCTCATCTCGAAAACCTCTACTTTCCTAGGGCTCAACAATCGTCCGCTATTCTACCGTCTCAACGTAAATCTATCCTCCGAGATCTTTACTCTCGCAACGTCCCTGTTTTCTTAGGTAATTTCTAATTCAGTTTTATCTCTTTATAGATTTCTGTTTCAGTATCCTTCAATCGAGAGCTTTGTTTCGTTAATTTATTTAGGTAATTACTAATTAGCAATCGTTTTCTTCACGGATTAACTTCTATAGCACGCAACCGTATGAATTTTGTGTTTATGATTGATTCGTGCTTGACGTTTGCGATTTGGTCTATCTCAGTCCGTGATGTATACGATTGAATGTGGTTGCCTTGAATTTGATAGTTATCAATTGGTTTTTGAATAGAACTTTAATTATGTCGTTGGATTGTGAAAGAGTGTTGAATTTGGAGCTAAAAGCTAGAGAAATTCATGGCAGTATACTGAAATTCATGAGTTGGTATATGGCTATTAGAGATAGATAGATAGACATTGATGATCCAGCTAGACTTTTTAGTTCAGTTATTAGCAGGATTGAAAAGGAACAATGTATATCCCCTTCCATCAGGTGCTGTTCTAAGAGTATTAATCTGGGATTATTCATTGTTTAACCTACTTAAGTTAACTCAAAATGTTTTTGATTTCTTGAATGATTCAAGCAGTTTGAACTATCTAAATAGAATATCTACTGGATCAGGAAGATACCGTTCGAGTGTTCTTTTTGAATCACATAGTAGTTCTTAGAAGTATAAGATGTCAATTGTTGAGATCAAGTTCCTTTCTCGGTTGATTTTTGGTTGTAACCATAAAATCAATTTTAGACATGCCCGTGAAGGGAACTTGACTTGTAAGTTAGTGACCCTTTATATTCTGAGAATCTCTTTCACTGTCACACTATTCAAACATTGATGCATTTGGTGTGTTTGGTTTCAGAGTGATAATCTTTTTGAAAGAATGTTATAATCAACCACATCTTTCCTTTCTAACTTAGTTCTAGATGATGAATGCTAAACTAAAGTCATTTAAAAACCCACCCCCTAGTCAGATTTGAATTACTTAAACACATCAACTAAGACTGATATCCTTATAGGCAGAGCAACATTGTGTTGAATGGTTTGATTCATCTGCCTTGGTTTTCTTTTTTTGCTTGAAAGCTTATTATTTATTTATTATATTCATAAGAACTCTTATTTTTTCTAGTATTCATATATGCTAATAATCACATACACATCCAGAGCGTTATGGATCGCTACTAACATTGGAGGAGCTTAAAGAATTTGATACCCTGAGTGACGATTATGAAATCAATTGGCATCTAAACCATCTACGAAGCTTAATAAGTCCAACAACCGAGGATTTAAAGTCAAGGTCTGCAAAGGTTAAGAATCGGAGGCGCGCATTCATGGATAAGTTAATGTTGGAAGGGAATTTTTTCTCCGAGGATTCAATGAGGGATAGAGAACCGTACTTGCACCATGAGTTTGTTGGGAAATTTCAAGACCAAAGTGGACGACAAATGTCTAGGCCCGGGGAACGGTGGTCTGAAACCCTGTTGAGAAGGGCCGAGGAAGCAGTTTTGGTGGAGAAGATAAGGCGGGAACAACAGCGATTGGGTGTTGATGAGCGGGAATGGGTCGGAAATGAAAGAGAAGAAGAAGAAGAAGAAGAAGAAGATGATGATGATGATGATGATGATGAGGAGGAGGAGGAGGAGGAGGAGGAGGAAGAAGAAGAAGACGATGATGATGATGCAGAAGATGTTGATCATGTCCCGGGTGAAAAGGGTATTTTAGTAAATGAACAGTCTAACGAGGGTACTAGTTTAGCAGCTGATGAGATGCAAGATCGAATGGACCAATTTACACATGTGATGCAACAAAAGTTTCTTGCAGGTGAAGATCATCAGCATTTCAATTACTCTAGTATTGATGATGATGTGACACTGGATGATCACTGGGTGAAAGAAGCTACATATGATGCTGAAGAGAAGTATTTTGATGATGTTTGAAAGTTAAGGTTATAATCTCTTTTTTTTAATGCCATATATAATACTACTGTAGTTACGATTGCTGGAAAGTTTGTTTATATTCACTTTATCAGTCTATCTAATATAAGTGAACGAGCATGAGCAACTTTTTCAATGTTTGTTTGTATTTGTTCACGAAAGTTGGTGTTTTTTGGTTCGTTTACATGTGTCTATATGTTTTATGCTTTTATTTATTTAGTAAACATAACATTAATTAAATGTTTTAAGACTAATAAATATTAAGATACTATTAGTAGAATAAAGTTAGTATATGAGCCGGTAATAGAGAAGATATATAAACGTGGCTTGTTGTCTAGTGTTGTTGGTGATTTATAAAGTGATAGTGGTTTAAATCTTTATAAGTGAAATGCTAGATAGTATATGAGTATAAAAGTTATTAAAAAATTGTTGAATTGAATGAAATCAGAACTTTTATTTGAGTATTTCTCTAGACATTCTTTTTATAGCTGCTTTAATTATGGGATTAGTAAATCGTTTAATGGTGTTATTCATACTCTAAGTTTTGGATATTGATGCTTGGGTTTAGAAATGTTAGACTTGTGTTTTAAAATTTATCGATGTCATATATTTTTGTTTTGCATATTAACACACAGATTTAAATAAACATGTACATAAACAAGTTCAAGTTGTTAATGACTATGAACAAGAGAATATGTTACGTTTTTATTTGATGTAGTTTGTTTATTTGTTTGAGTAAAGTTAAACGATGATTTATGTATTTTTTTTACATCGGCGATTCGGTAAACGTCCGCTAAAACTGTTTTTAGTGTGTAGGAATCTTTAAATAATGTAGTTTTTTCTTATTATTATTGAAGATATTTTTATATAAGATGGAATAAAAAAAGTGTTACTGTTCTTTTCTGATTGTTGAAGATATTTTAAGAATTTTGTTGACATTGAGACAATTTGATGAGCCTTTTTCTTTTTAAAATGATAGATGAGGATTCGAATCCAGATTGTGATAGTGGTTGAGATTTTATTTCCATCTTCTTGAATTTCAAAATTTGTGTTATAATTTTTATAATTCTTATAGAGTTGTAGTGGTTGGGATTTTCCTTCTGTCCTTTTGAGATTTTAAATTAAAATTTTCCTTTTGAGATTTTTATAATTCTTATAGAGTTGTAGTGATTGTGATAGTGATTGTGATAGTTATTGACTTTGTTAACGAGTCGGGGGTCTCTTCGGAAGCGGTCTCTCTATCTTTCTAGATAGAGGAAAGACATGCCACCATATACCCCTCCCAGACCCCGCTCTCCAGCGGGATACACTGGGTATGTTTGTTTGTTTGTTTATTATCAATGAATATATGTTATTCATGTAATTCATAAAGTGATAGGAGTGAAAGATAACTACACATAACTATCATAATATTGTTGTGTAAATTGAGCAAGTCATTAAAAACTTAAATGCAATAGCTAAATTAGAATTTTTGTTAAGAGTGGATTATAAATAAATCTGTTGTAATATTAAATTTTGAACTCAGTCATTATTTTTATATCAAAATATCAAACATCAAATCAAAATATTAAAAATACATAAACAGTAAGTAAAACTAATAATTGTTAAATAGTATTTATGGAATGCTAAGTTAAATAATCAAATATAAAATTGAATGTTAGACTAACCAATTAAATATTCATTTATATTGCTAGAGTCAAGTTATCAGTTAAAATACTAAAACTAATATTAATCTAAGGTGTCAATAATACAAGTTCTGGTTTCTAGTTTTACTTTTGAACGTAATGTAAACTTGTAGTTATTATCCAATATATGAAAAAAGCACTGCGATAAACAGTGCTTTGGGGGCTTTTTCGGTATTTCCATTTCTCCTCGGGGAACGTGCATGGTCTTTATAGCTGACGTTGGTGGGGTTGTGGGTGTTGGAGGTCGCCGGCTTTGTGTTGCCGCTCCTCCTCTGCTCCATGAAATGGTTATTGTGGCGGTTGTTGTTGGGGTGTTTTGGTTCTGTGGCCGTGGAGCCGCCGTCGCCTCACAACAGTCGTCCTACCACTGTTCTCTTCGGATTTATGTCAGACCCAAGCGCGTTCTGTCAGTTTCTCCTGTTAATCCCATTGCCCAGAGGGGGTTCGGGTTCTTTGCTGTGCCCCTCCGCCCTCTCCCTATTTCCTATGTTTTCGTTTTGAGCTCCGATGATGGTGACCACCCACCTGGCGAGGCAACTCCGGTTGCAGCCATGGAAACATCTGAGGCGTCTTTATTTTTTAATGATGATGGTGGTTGCAGATCTAGGTCGATTGGAGACGGAAACTTGCATGTCTCTGATGAGTTAGGTTTTGATGAGCAAGGTTGTTTTTGGGGTTTATAAAACTGACAGCTTTCTACAACATGAAGATGATGGTTGGTTTAGGGTTTTGCCTTTGAGGTTTGTTTTGGCGATGATGGTACGGCGCTACTTGGCGTGGTAATTCCGGTTGCAGCCATGGCTGCCTCTGAGCCTCTTTCTTATACAACAATGATGATGAATATGGACCTGAGTTGTGCTTTCTTTCTTTTGTCTTCTGAGGTTGTGCTTATGGTGGTAACGATTCTGTTTGAAGGGGATTATGACGATAGTTGCGTGCCAATGACGATGATGATTGTAAATCTGAGTTGATGGTTTAATTCTCTTCTCCTCTCGGAATTTGATTTGTTTATATCGATGATAATGAACGCAAATTTGAGTTGATTAGTGTTCGTTTTATTTGGTTTCCTTTTGTCTGCGAGACTTTGGTTTAACAGAGGCGATGACGTTGGATGTGTTGTTGGTGTTGTTTGGTGATCAAGTTTACACCACAGCGGCGAAGCGCGACTGATGAATAACTAGTTATCTAGAAAAAAAGAAAATATATAGAAGTTAACAAAAATAGAGTCTAGAGTTCTATTTTTCATAATAAATTTGTTGGCCGTTCAAAAAATTTTTTTTGTAGAGTTAATTACATGAATAGTTTTTCTGGTAAAACCATATTACACGTTTTTTTAGAGTATATTACATTCCAAGATCTTCCATTTTATATTCTAGAGAAAAAAAAATTTGCTCTTATTTTCTATAAAAAATAAAAATAATTTCCAAAACAGATAGGATAACATAAAGAAATCATATCATCAAAATACAAATATGTTCATAATTATTGTTAAAACTTGTTAAAACTATTTCCAATTAAAACAACGCATGCACTAACCAGTCTTGTGTGTATATATTCTCTCGTGTTTAAAAAAGATACAAAAAAATAAAAACTTGTAAATAAATAATTTACCTTATTATAAATAGAGGTAGTAATCTAAAGAAGTATGACAACTTCATGGAAGTGAGATGAAGAGGATATCTACTCAGCTTTGATGTAGAAAGATGAGAGAAAAAGCCATTCCAATTTGCCTGTCACTTGTCTACTTCATCATTTTGTTTCAGAAAAAAAAACATTCCAATTTTCACAATCACTTTTTCATTCATTGCATGATAATACCTTTTTCTCATATTAAAAAACAAATGTATTACAACTTAATATAATAACAAACAAAAGATGATATGTTTGTTAATAGCATACATAAGTGGATGTTTAATAGATTAATATAATAATATAAAATTACTAAATGTCCAATTCCTTGGGTCTAATGTACTTCTATAGTAATGACTATTTCATCTAAAGGTCATGTATTTAGCTTTTGAACACGTACCAAACCTTATTCCCTTTAGTGCATGCATAAATACATATTATACGTGGCCAATAAATCCTATATCAAAGTTATAAAGGTCGTCTTACATTGTTTTGATGTTGATTATATATATTTTTGTTTAAGTGATCGATAGTGTAACAAAAGAAGTGACAAAATCCTAGATAAAAAAACGAACTAGATAAGTTATACTTTTGGTACTACGTGAGTTTGAGTATGGTATTATCATATTTCCTCGATGAAAAGATAGGCTTTTATTCTACGTAAGAGAAAAGATGATACACATATGATGATTGCACGTAAACATGCATTTACGCATGTATTAATGGAAATAAAGTTTGATTAAGACATTAGTGTTGCATGTCACATGGCAAAAGTGGTAATTCATGTTGATAACTACATAAGTAGAATGGATTATTTCTTATTTCTTAAAAATGGCATCGAAATCATGATGCTTAATTTTTTAGTCATGGATTTGAATAAATTTATATTTTTTTATATCTATGATAAGTTATTAATAATACATCAAATGGCATGATAACAAAATACTATCATTTCTTGAGGTGTGATTTTAGTAATAAGTTGGTGTTATGAGGCCCCATATGACCATATCCAGAGACCAAGACCATGTGTTGAGGCCGCATAATCTACCCATGTCTATTTGGCTTCTTCTTCAAAAGGTTATATGCCCAAATTAGTGTTCCACAAAACATGGCTATTTCAATAAGCTCAATATCAATTCAACCTATTAATGAAACAAACCATCTTTATCATCAAAACTTGTATTCATTAGATATGGGTGTTGTTTCAAGTGAAAATTATAAACGTATGGGTTATCGGGTTTCTCAATCATGAGCTAAAGCCGAAAATACAACTGACATTCTGTTTTTTAGATTTTCAAAATCGACCTATTTCGGCTATAAATGGGTTCGGTTAATTAGGTTATCCACTAGCAGGATGTGGTGGATTCAAACTTATTTTAATTAATAAATCCAAGATAGAATTACACAAATATGCGGATAAACAGATAGTCGTTGTGTTATGTCCATACTATATTGGGCCACTAGGTTCGAGAAATTACGTACACATGTGGTCATCAGTGTACTATTGCTTGTAACACCTTGAGTCCTTTCCATTGACTGTCGTTATTTTTTTTGTTAATTTTTTTTATGAAAAATGGGATTTAGCTCTACTATTAAAACACAGGTTATGAAGTTGTGATTTGTGAACCTTTTGTGTAATTTGAATGTAATCAATTCATAGTTACACACATTTGAGAGATTATATTTCTTAGTTTTGATCAGGATTGAACACAAAAACAAGTTATAACTTCTAAATCTTCTCATAAGTTAGTGTAACATACATCATTCTATGTTGGTCATATATATACACACAACTTATTTAGTTTTTTTATTTATTTTTCACACGATTTAATTGAACCGGAACCAAAATCAACCCATCGATTAAGAATAAGCCCAATAAAACCCGAACCAAACAAATAAAATCTGGCTACACATATTTATATGATTCAGTATTTGATTCGATATCCAATGACTAAAAACCCGAGGAATCCGATACCTACTCGACCCGAATAACACTCCGGTGGATAATTGTACATAGACAAGTAGGTAAACAAAATTGGTATATAAGGAAGGCAAAGGATGGTGCACATGTATGTCACGTGATAATTTTAAAGAAAACAACATCACTCCAAATGGAATATTCTTCTTATGTTTATGGACTTGTTAATCTCAAACGGTCATCACCATATATTGTGGATCTTGACTCTTTAAAAATATGTATTTATTTAGTTACATTAATGAGCTAAAAATCGTTCTTATTACCAACTTGTTATTTTCGGTTTAGAAGTGTGTCGACTTAGAGCGAATTGAATATATATAACTCGTAATAGTATGTGGTATAGGTGATTGTCCTCAAGATACAAAAAGAAAAATTAAAAATATATCGGGTTCTTTAACGGTCTATAATGGATAGATTAAAATTAAGTTGTTAGATGAATGGATCTCTACGTTGACGATTGTCAGAGACTTAAGTTTTCTATATATTCCATTTATAAAGAAGTCCGTACTTGTTTGCACCAAAGATTGTTTAATTAATGTTCATTAGGTTTATAATAGTTTACTTTGGAAGACAGATTTTCCAGTGTGATTGCATCTATGTTTGTAATAATGTTTTTAATAAATTGTCCTTACCTTGGTTGTTGTATTGTTTTTCAAGATTATATCACATTATTTGTTTATAATAAACTAAAAGAAATTATAATTACTTGAGTATTTTCATAATGGCATTTACTTTTACAATATTGAGATATTTCAATTAAGATTATTTTTAGAAGAAAATTAGATCAACTAAACCACTAAAATAGTTTGAATTTTTTTAGATGAAAAGGCAGTGCCATGACAAATAGAAAAAGTATGTTAAACATGATAAAAATTAAAATAGAAAAAGTAGGTTAAACTTGATACAAATTGTAAGGTATATTGTGTAACACTTGCATCATATATTTATATGTTTTTAAAAGTATATTACTCGTTATTTCCACTTTGCATTATTGTTTCAATGTTTCTTAGTAACGCCTCTACCTAGTCTCATGATCATTGTTAGCTAAGCGTCATTAGTTGAAGGGCAAAAATATGATTAAATCGAACAAATTTTAATCGTAAGGCAGTGTTCTTAATGAAAAGTTTTTTTTAACTTTGATTTGGTTACATCTTTAAGGGCCTAAAGTATGTTTCTCGAGAAAATTATAAAGGTATTCAGGTCTCTAACAATAAGCTAGCTATCTTAAAGTCGCTTATTTACTTGTGCTCATATGAAGTCTTTCTTTCCATTAAAGGCATATATAAACATATGTGATGTGTGCAAAACAATATAATATGGAAGAAATGTGTCTAGTGGTAGCCTTTGTTTCGTAAGTTTATACATACAAAAAACATATCATGCTCTTTTAAAAGATAAATTAATAATTTTTTGATGAAGAAAAACTAAGAAATATATGTTGAACAAAAATAGAATAAACTTCTACAAATATGAAGTATGCATTTGAAGCATGTATTTTGGTACGATATTGAATATGCGATTGAAATATAAAATGTGACTGTGTATTAATGTTTCTTTTGCACGTTAAAGTGCGCTAAGTAAATACAACTAAGGTGTTGTTTGTTTTTTTTTGTAACAAAATGTCTGCAGTCTGCGGATCACATCTGCAGATATCTGTATAGAAGAGGTGGGCCAAACCTCTACAGTCTGTAACAAGAAGATTTTTTGTTTTTAACGTCCGCAGACTACTAAAATCAACTAGTGGTGGTAGACGGTGGTGGCGGACGGTAGTGGTGATGGTAGATGGTGAGTAGTGGTGGAGGTGGGTGGTGGTGGTGGTGGACGGTGGGTGGACGCGGGCGATGGTGGAAGCAGACGGTGGTGGCGTCGGATTGTGGTGGTGGAGGTGGACGGTGGTGGCGGCGGATTGTGGTGGTGGTGGTGGACATGGGTGGTTGTGGGTGATGATGTTTAATGCTCTACAGACTTTAGAAATTTTTAGAAATAGTTGTAACAAATCTGCACAATGCAGAAATCGTGCAGACCTTTTCTAATAAAAAGTCTTTCAAAAAACAAGCACTCTGCAAACCTTAACGTCTGCGCGTGGTCTGCGCGACACAGACAAAAGAGATTAGGAAGAACTTTTCTGAAAAAACAAACAACCCCTAAATGAATTCGTGTACTTTATGTATTTTTTAGATTAATCTCTAATATGCTAGAAAAATATATATGTAACTATGGACTCATCTAGCTTATGATTATAGCAAGGATTTTTATCAAATATGATCGAGTATAAACTTTATAACATATAAAAGTTGTCACTGCTTGATTTTCTATGGCTAAAAACTATGTAATGTAAAATCTTTATAATTAGAAAAGTTATAGAGATAAATTTTCCAAAGTAATCGAAAAACATGTGGTGATACATATAATATTAGGTGGTATGGTTTATATAATAATATTTGTTGGTTTTGTTGGTTTCTTTTCCATTTTGAAATTGTAACAACCATCTTGGAACTCTGTAAACTTGGGTCAAATTTCAATTTAAAAAACAATACTTTTTTTTTTCAAATTAAAAGAAATACTTTCTTTTTCCCCAAAAGGGCGAAAAGAATAAAATATTCATGCATACTTCTCACATTCAAATTACATAAGTAAAAGTACTTTTGGAATTTTGTGACGCTTTTATTCGTATATTTTGAGTTTATTATTATAAGTTTATAATTCCCAAGTCAAAAAACCAATGCATGAAATGAATTAAATTTAATTGACATCATACAACGATCACCATACTGTTTTATTAGGAAAATGTATTTTATATCTATAGCTTTATCTTGTAATTATTATAGGTGAATACACACCCATAATTTATAATTATAAATTAATGAATTAAAGTTTTCGCACTTTTCTTATCAATATTAATTTTATTACAGAATTATAAGCCTTGTATTTTAGTGAACACAACATGTGGTAGCTCTCAAGATTTTAATTATAATAGCATCATACCCAAAATCTGCCATCAAGTTCTTCTTAATCAAAATAAATTTTATTATTCATGTTATTCTGATGCACATGACGAGTGCGTGCACAAACTAAAACCAATTCTAAGGCCACTGTAGGCCCTAAAAACACCAGTTTATACACCTTCATGAGTATTTACCCATTTCAATAAAAAAACGTGGAATTATTATCATTTAGATGTTTTTTAAACATTTAAACCAATGTTGAAATTCAGCATGTGGGTGTATTTATGTTGCACACTTAATTGTAACCGAGTTAGATGTCATTTAGATGTCTTTGTCGTTCTATATAAATCAAATAGAATTAATGTATTAGTCCTGCTCTAAGGCCAATTTAGTTAATCTTTATGGTTTTCTTCAATTGTCATTGTTCGGTTTATGTTCCTTTAGGATGCCTAAAAGATGTGTTTCCGGATTTATACAAACTCGATAGCAAGAAGGAATGCAAGGTTAGTGATAGGATTGGCCTGGGGAATAATTCAAAATACGCCTGGTCATGGAAATCTGCGCCGCGAACTGCGCAAGAATTAAGGCAACTTTCGGACATTGAGGAAGAGCTAAGGAATGTTGAAACATCGGGGATTGCAGATAAATGGGTATGGGAGGCTGACGAGTTTGGTCTCTTCACAGCAAAGTCGATAAGAAGAATCCTGGAACATGCTATTCTCCCTAGCCAACACTTGGAGTTTGTTTGGAACAAAGTTGTTCCTTTAAAAGTCAACTTAATATATTGGAGAGCAATAGAATGCAGAATTCCGGTGCATCATCTTCTCAACAAGCTGGGTGTTGTTTTAAACTGCAGTGCATGTTATGTGGGTGGTTGTCAGAAACAGTGGACCATACATTATTGCATTGTTCTTCAGCTGCAAGAACATGGGAATTCATCCGGAATTGGTGCAGAGTCCCGAATTTTCAGGTAGTAACTGTTGCAGGCAAATTGAAGGAGGTAGAAAATTGGCCCTATTCAAGTCAGCTAAAGGAGGTAATCAGGTCAGTGATCTATGTAGCCATGTACTAGATATGGAAGGCTAGGAATCGTTTGGTGTTTGAAAACAATGTTACTCAACAGATATAATTACAAGGTGAAATAAGAGCATATGCTTCCTTATGGATCAAGCATAGGAGCAAAATAGGTAATCAGAATTTGGAATCTTGGTGTAATATTAAATTGTAATCGGGCACATGTCCGTCATGTTATTTTCTCTAGCATCTTGCTAGCTTAGTATTGAAAGTTTTTGCCGTTCAAAAAAAAGTTATTATTCAACATTTAATTAAAATCAAAACATTTTTATGTGATAACATGCATGATCATTATATTGGTCCAATTGTTATACGACATTTAGGTTCATACTATCACTTTATATTCTCTCTTCAAATTTATAAAATTAATTGTTAGGAATGATTTGTTTTATCATTTAATAGTTTTTTAACGGTATTGTTACAATCAAAATCTACTTCACGTCTCAAATAAGATTTGAACTTAACATCATTTGGATGATGAAAATTCAACTTTGTCATTGGCAGTGGTTGCATTACTAATAC
>BJCN01144071.1:3879-23384 GCA_018326445.1 Flaveria brownii
TGATTCTGTCCCAATAAAAGTATATCATGGACATCCTTAATAGCTCAGGTCTCCTTGACTGCAACCTAGTCAGCTCGCCGATGAGTACTTCACAGATCCTAACTCTCGATGACAGCCCTCCACTTTCAGATCCAACAAAGTTCAGACAGATTGTCGGAGCTCTTCAATACATCACATTATCCAGACCCGACATTGCCTTCACAGTCAATAAAGTATGCCAATTCATGTACGCCCCAACAGAAAATCAATGGGCTGTCATCAAGTGCAGCTTGTGCTATTTGAAAGGAACCGCCACCATGGGCCTTCTTATTCACCATGATTCTGATGCATCCCTACAGGCATTTACCAATGTTCACCGGTAACCGACACCTGTTCTATCTATACACGCCTATTATAACTCAGACTGGGCTGGCTGCCTAGTTGACCGACAATCCATGGGGGGGTTTGCCATCAACCTGGGAAGAAACCTTGTCTCATCGGCTGCCCGCAAACAACGTACCGTCTCCAGATCATCAACTGAATCTGAGTACAAGGCCATAGCTGACACTGTCACAGAACTAATTTGGCTGAAGGCTCTCCTTCATGAACTTGGCATTTCCCCAAAAATAACTCCTACTCTATGGTGTGATAATCTAGGAACTACCTATCTCTCGGCCAATCCTGTATTTCATGCTTGCACTAAGCACGTAGAAGTTAACTTCCACTTTGTCCGCGAACATGTAACTCAAGGAGAGTTAAATGCCAAGTTCACCTCAACAAGTGATCAAGTTGCAGATGTGTTTACGAAGCCTCTCCCCTCTCAACGGTTTATGTTCTTACGATCCAAGTTGCAGGTCGTTCCCCACCCTCGACTTATGGGGGAATGTTAAACTATATTTAGAAATATTTAGCATTGATTTAAATTGATTTGATAGACTTTTTCCTATTGTATTTCATCTTTATATTAAGTGTAATATCATCTTTATATTAAGTGTAATATTGCAGTCATTTTGATATATTAATAAAATCCTTGGTTTCATTGTTTCACTATTGAAATCTTGATTCTTGTGGCTGTGGAACAAAACATTGTTAATTTGTATTTTGTGCATTTTCCGTGCAAAATTGAATTGTGTAATGAATTGTTTCAGAACTTACCTATTAAGAAGGCTTTCAGTTGCTGGGTTTTTTGGATTGAGGAACACGAAAGTGCCGAATGTTGATTTCAGTTGTGGTTTTTCTGTAGTTAATATATTGTATTGCAAACATTATATTACATCTTGTTTAACTATATATGTGCGAACATGTTTTTATTCAAAGGTCAAGGCGCACATATGTGAAGCAGGGTACCTGCTAAGCTCAATAAAATATTCTTTTAGTTAGTTATGGTTTTTGTCTATAAATAACCTAGTTAAAAACCCAAAATAATAATACCAACCTTTATTTTTCATATGCTATACTAACTCTCAAAAATACAGTTTATATAGTAGTTGTTTGAAGATGAAACATATGTAGAAGCCAGACACACTTTGTTAAAGACATATTTTATAAAACTCAGGCCCATAGTTTGACAAAATAGATTTAAAGTGAGACACATATAATCTTTAATTTTAGATATGTTCAAAATTTGAGTAGTTAGAATTATTGATGATGTAGAATTGGTATACAAATAGAATCTTAAGCCACGCCTTATATGCCCTTACCTGAAAATCTTGTAATATTCATAGCTTTGATGGCTATGACTACTCATGGGTCAGCATTCTCGATTGCCTATCTGTCGAATCGCTCAGCTGCTTATGCTACCTCTTTCCATAAGGTTATCATAATTTCTTGGTTGTTGTATATTGATTGAAATTAGTATATGTATGATGGAGTTTGTTATGAGCTATATTTGGATTGTTACATGGCATCTATGAGATTGAAGGTTACGGAAGGACTACCTTCTCTCTTGTTCTTGTCTTTGATTCTGCCTTGAGAATTCCATAGTAATCTGTTATGAGTAGTTGGTAGTTAGTAGTTCGCTATTTATATGAATAATACTAAGTAATTCTAGCAAGACTCGAATTTCCACTAGTAGGATTAAACTTATCAAGTTAGTTTAGCAAATCTTTGCGTATGGTATTAAGTTGTAACAATTTAACCTGTCATTTCGATAATCTAGTACCATTTTTATAACAATACATATTATGTTTTTATCTTTGTCGCACATTGACTCAAGAATTTCTCGGTCGCAGAAATTGAAGTATAGTAGTGGCAAGTTTGGTGTATCAACGACTGGAGTTATTGACGTTGCTGAGCCCATTCTCATGTTGACTGGGTGTGAGAGGGCATTCGCATATTTGTTTGGTTCAACACATGTGTAGCCCTCGACATGGTATCATTTGCCCAGCAGTACAATTGATTCCACAAACTTTTGATCTTTCGCACCTTGTGCTATAGCTTGTATCGCGTCTCCCTAAAAGTAAAACCAATAGATTGTTACAATAATTATGTAAAGTTCATATATTCAACAGTTTCAAACATAGGCTTTTTTTCCTTATTCGGTTAAAAACTGTACAAAGTAAAAACATGTAAAGTATATTACTAACACTATGAAATTTCCAATACCTTATGAATGTTGCACATGCCAAAAGATTCAAAGATTGTTAGAAAAGGTGTATGAAATTTAAAATTTTGGCAGATTCATGAATGTTCTATTTAGGAAACAAATTTCAAAAAACCATGTTTCATTAAATTTGTCTCGAATGCTAAAGTGAACTACAAAAAGCCACGTTTAGTTAAATTTGCCTCAAATCCTAAAGAGTTTCATTAAAAAGTTAGATAGCAAACTTGGCTTGTGTAATCGTATTAATGCATTTATCATCTGACAAGTTTATATAAAAAAGGCAAAAAATCATTCCAATACAGTACAATTAGTTTTGATCCAGCACCACAAAACCTATACCAATCTCATATGTGCACGGATTGGGTCGAAATGCTAGCGCAAGTTGTTCAATACTATTAGTTTTGGACCATTAGCACACAACCTAAATTGCATTCATGTGTACACTAGTTGGGTCAATATGCTAGCATATGTTGTTTATATTCTAAAATTATAATTTGTTTCTAACTACAGCTGAAGCTATAATGATTTTTCAATCTCGTACTATAAAAGATATTAGTTTAATACTTACGAATTTGTCAAGGAAGATGTAGCAGTTGGTGTATGTCTGGAAGCGTGGATTCCATTTTCAAAGAGCTCGATTTTTTACTGCAAGCCTGACAACTCTTAGTTTGAGTGATGCTATCCTTTTAGTTTCCATTGCATCATACATGTTCATCACAATTTGATGCGTATTAGTTATGATGTAATAGCTTGGAGCAACTGGTTTTTTAAAAGAAATACACTAAAGAAATTTCATGACAAATTTGATTTGTTATTACTATTTAAGTTTAAGTCTATTTCTAAAATATAAAAGGTAAAAAAATTACGTGCCTCCCTCATGAGCCTCAATATCATTTAGAAAATCAGAATAAACTATATTTAGAGTGGTGTTGAGTTTTTCACATGCATCATGTTTTATTAGAACTTTAAGTGTATTTGGTGTAGTGCCTCTTGATAATGCTACATAAAGTTATCCATGACCAAAAATTAGCTTTGGTAGGTAGATTCCAATTTTATTTAGTGATTTTCCTTGACTTTTATTAATGGTCATTGCATAGCAAGTTCTTCATGGAAACTAATGTCTAGTAAACACAAAAGGTAATTCTTTGCCATCATGCATGAAATTGATTCTAGGTATGCACACTCAATGACCGATGAATGTGCTTGTGATAATGTGTGCCTCCATAACTATAGGTAACAGTTGTGACACCAACAGTCTAGTACCATTGCACAAAACGTTTTTATCTATATTACATAACAACATGACCGGTCTGTTTTTTTAGTGTCAAGCGATGATTCGGTATGCCTTGAAATGTCAATAAGTTTAAGTGTTCAGTAAGGTACATTTCTTCAGTTACGCTAGCATTTTGAGAATGCAGAACCATAGAATGGATACTCAAGTATGTGACAGGCTCTCCAGGACACACATTATGAACCAGTTCATTTATTTCATCCATGGTTTCATTTCTTGGGCATATAATTGCTCTGTTTGCTATATTAATGGTTGCTAGAAACTCGAGTATTGTTTTATCATATATGAAATCTATCAAATCAATGATTACAGGGGGTGAAGGATGAATGAAAAACTCATTGGCAATTTTGATAGGTTTCACATCTGAGCTACCTTCTTTGACAGGTGTTCCGACTCTGCCATCACCGATGTCCAACAATCATTCTAAAAACCATCTTGTGTGCTCATGTGAGGTTGTGTCATCATGAGGCTGTGACAGGCGCATGTTTTCTTGCAGCTTGAAGAGTCTGCAATGACGTCATAAGTATGATCTGGAAATGCAAGAGGTTATAATTTCATGTTTTGATGCTTTTGTTTTTATAGGAAGAGTTTGTCTAAAGTCACCTCCTAGCAAAATTGATTTTCCACCAAATGGCAAATAGTTGCATTCGCTAATGTCTCTAAGCATCTTTTCGAGTGATTCGAAGCATTTGCGATCTCTCATTGGAACCTCATCCCATATTACGAGGCTCGTCTCCTAAAGTAACTATGAGATTTGGGTATTTTTTTTGACATGGCATATAGAGTTTTCGGTCAAGTCTATTGATATTTTGAATCTTGAATGTGTTGTTCTACCGGCTGGTAACAATAATAATATCCTCAAAGCTGCTACACATAAGACGGTTTTTCCCACAAATCTTCAACCAAAATTATTTGTTTTCCATAAATACGATCTTCTTGTTCCACCATGGGCATACACAAATAGCACAATTTGTGATGATGCATCTAGAGAACAAAAAACATGATTGTAGATTACAAGCTGGTCAAAATTTAGTGCTGCATGGAGGCGTACGTGTTCAACAGACAATGAAATTCTATCGTAATTTCTTTCTTCTAGCAAGAGATGATTTTCTAAATCTAACATTATTGATTTTTTTGGCAAAGGTAGCCGAAGTCTAACAACTAAGAATTAGAATATGATTTCATTAGCAGTTCTACCTCATAGAAAATGTAGACGCGCAAGTCATTGTAATTGATTGTACCAGAAGATGAGCAAGAAATTTGAGATATTCGACGTATGATGTCATCACTTATTTTAAACCAATAACCTTCCCACAAAGTTAAAGGATTTGAAACACTACAAAAGTTAAGTATATAAACAAATAGAGTTCTCAATTCTAAAGATGTTGCCCATTAGGAGGCTTTAGACAAAGTATGTGAACACTCTTGATCATCTCCTCTTAATCCTAGTTTTTCGCAGGCTGAGAGAAACGCGGGGTAGGTTAATATAGATACTGTGCGAATATCAACAAAGGAGCAACAACCCACCTAGTGGTTCAACAACATTCTGAGATAGAAAATCTCACCACAAGTCGGGTGAATATATGTTAGCATGCCGGTACTTGGGATTCGATTTTCAGTTCTACAAACCCAGTGTCGATCGTTTGCGTTCCACCGGTATTCAGATGTATAATCCACATATCGCAGATGCAAACCGGTTTGTTGAGGTAGAACATTGCCAGACGACTCGTATCGATTATTCGTCAACCATTCTGTTAAAGTTGTATTCCCGAATGCTGGATTTTTAATGATGTTGTAAATCCTTAAAAGTCACATTTTGCGTTCCTTCAAGATGCATGGCAAGTAATTAGACAGTCGGGTTTCTATGATGAAAAGGAAAGTTAAAAATGTGCCATGCAACTTCATGAGAAAAAACAAAGCGACCGTCTAGAAAGTTGTCAATTTCATTCACAACCTTAATAGTTTCATGAGAACTATTTGATGAATATATTACAGAATTGCTAATCGCGAATCTTACTCTATCCACACCTTTAGAAATAGATTTGAAAAGATACTTGATTAGCATATTCCATCCACAATATTCGACATTTATATGGGCATCGAAATGTCTGAAGAGATCCTTGTTATATGTAATAACAAAACCATTGTCAAGAGGGACACCTGCTTTCATGAATTGTTGTTCTATACAATGCCTTTTGTAACGAACATAACCAGATGATTCAAACCATGTCATGTTTTCATACGCTTTAGGAAAAGATTTGTAGCATGTGCCATCAACCATATAGGGAGCAGTCATATGAGGCAACCTACGCGGGCCATGAAGCAAACATTCAATAACAATCCTAAAAAGAACATGATGAGCGGATTTATCTAGCAACTCGGCATTGATGTACGAATCTATAGCGTCAGCATTTTTGACGATGTAGGATGCTGCTACCCATAACAGAGTATGGAAATGAGGTACGTAGCGCTTTTGAAATTCTATGGTATAAAGCTCTAGGAAAAAAAAGGAGGAGATAATTAGTTTTAAAGAAAAGATGGGCTAAAAGATCTAAAGATGCAGTCAAAAGTCGTATGTAAGAGTTTGGTTACCCGAATTCACATCGCCAAAAGGCTTAGAAACTCTCAAAGATTTGATGAAAAGACTCTACTTTCTTCTAGAAGACGCATGCAACAATGTCAGGCTTGTCCTGGGAGCTTGTAGCACCAACTCGTGCTAGCTTTCTATGAATCTCGGGCAACTTGACATAGCAGGTAAACATGATAAACTACTAGGGGTTGGCCCTTGCACATCTCCATTAGACAACACATCATAAACCCCTTCTGAAAAGTCAATACTCATGTCGCTTTGATTGCATCGTAGGTAATCTAATCTTCCTTGTTCTATGCAAACATAACAATCTACCAGGTATTGCTGAAAAACTTGCCGGTGCATAATAAATGTATTTTTTATCTTATCTATCATGAATCTGAAAGTTGTAGAACATGTTCATTGTTAACCCTCTATCAATCTTTCCATATACATACGTAAACGAAGAGCCGGAGACCGGCCTTGTTCAGCATGTGGAAAGAGAAGGGGATACTGTAGGGGCATGTAAGATGAATGAAGCTTACTAAATCCGTGAGGAACATCAGTCTTGTACGTATGACAATGTCAAATTCCTCCTATACAGAACCTTCTTCACAAACAATTACTCCTACAGTGCTGACCATGGGAAGGTTATAACACTTTTGTCTATAACAATCGTAAAGCCAAATAGCAAAATTAGGAATGTCTGGTTGTGAGCACAAATCTCTACTCTTGAAGAGTTTAACATATTTATTACAATCCTCTAATCTCGATAAGAGAAGAGAAAAGATGTCAGGTGAAAGGGTTTTCTATGACTCATTAGAAAAGAAACTAAGTCGATTAGAAATCTCATTTTCTGAACCAAAAATATAAATCTGCAAGAATCTAGGACATTCACCAGGAGCTTGACTGAGAGAACATAGCCGATGAGAAATGACCAATAACCTTGAATACAAACGGGCATGCCCCTTAATTTACTGAGTTATCAACCTTAGCTCCAAATGATTTCATCAAAAACATAGAATTATACGCACAAATTTTAAACATAAAATGACCATCATCGTAAAAACGTTGCAAACGGCTGCGGTTTGATTGGGTAATCAATAGAAACTATACCACCTCTACAACAAACCGAATATTTAGGACAATCTGTCAATGGGTAAGACGTCAAAGGCTCTGAAAACCAGAATAGAGCCCCGCAGAATTCACAAACATTGTTGCACTTGCCTAAATCAATATAGATCGGAGAAGCCAATGATGATTCAGCAATATTCAAGTGGTCTGAAGGCACTTGATAAACAATATGCTTCTTTTGTCCATCTTGACCTTTTGAACACCTAAAACATAATTTAACACTTTTAAGTTCATTTCATCATTTTAAGGAAGATATTTAGGAATAATTGATATGCTTTTGATAAGTTTTCTATGTATATTTTAGAGCACATCAAACATCCCCACACTTAAACCTTGCTTGTCCTCAAATAAAATCACTTAAAATGACAATAACACCAAAAACAAAATAAATCAAATGATAAATATGTCTTTTGGAAAGTACGCAAGTAAAATTTTACCCCAAATGTAAACATTTTAAGCATATGTAGAATGATATCTTAGCAAACAACATATTAGTTCGTAAAAATTATTATGTAATGCCCCGAGATATCGAAGCAATCAACTTAGTAATAATAGGGTCAAGTCGGCAGATAATATATATATATATATATGGATAATAGACCTAATTGGATCCATGGATTAATTGATAGATGGCTTAAGAGCCCATTACCACCCTTAAACAACCCTAATCAGGCACCATAACCCACACTTGCAACCCAAGCAACAAAAATTCTAGAGAGGGTAGAGAGAGAAAATGAGAGAAGATCAGATGTTTGAAGCTTGGTGGATTGAGGGTTGAATATCTTAGTATTGGGGAATCAAACGACGAAGAAATAGCAAGGAATTCGGGTCCTCCAAACATCCTTTTTAGATCAGATATGGAAACTAGGATTTTGGGTTGGAAAAGTTGCAAAAAATCACATAAAGGTCATATGTTTACGTATGAAATCGTGTAAAATGCTTAGATATAGTTTCATGGATGAAAAACAAAGGTTTTGGATGTAAAAACTTAAGATTTTGGGTTAAAAACGGGCTAGTTCGTCATTTTTATACATCCAGCGAAACTGTGAGCCCGATCAGCGAAACTAGTAGTTCTCCCAGCGAAACTAGTAGTTCTCCCAGCGAAACTAAGAGGAGTTTCAGTTTCGTTGGTAACTTCGCTAGTGCTTATGTTGATCAGTAGATCTTGCGAACCTAGGAAATTCTAACAAAAGTTGGGCGCAACTAACAGCGAAACTACATTGCGAAACTGGCAGCGAAACTGCCGGGCGAAACTGCCAACGAAACTAATAACGAATCTGACAACAAAACTACCAGCGAAATTGCTGGCGAAATTGTGTAGCGATTGACCTATTTGTGTGTTAACTATTATGCGGACCGTGTGACCTGATCGATCATAGGCTAGGTAACTTAGACGCGAGGTTACTTATCGACCAGGTGAGTTCTAGATCCCCTTATTTACAAGTTTTTCCATGTTTTGGGGCTATTATGCATAGTAAACCTAAGATTTTCAAGGCAAAGTTTCCAAGAGGTTTTAACAAGAACATAAATTTTCCTACCAGCCAGGGGCGTTGCCCCTTGGACCCCACTAGAGGCTGCTGCCCCTAGAACCCCGCTATCAGGGGTTGCCGCCCCCGAATCCCCGCTGTCCCGCGGAGGGTTGGTTGTATGGTTTATTTTCCATTGTTGATGAAATTTGAATATATAGAATAAGAGTTATTTCCTATCATGTATAAGTATATGTATAACTAAAGATGTAAGTAAAACTTAAAGAAATGTTATTGGGCCCCATAATGTGTATCTTTGTAAAGTAAAGATTGCAAGCAAATGACAGAGGACGGTTGCATTCGTTGGGCCCTTATGACAGTAAGTCCTGGATTGGCATGTCATTAAAGTAAAGGCCTGAACAAGCAGGTCAGTAAGGCCTGGATTGGCATGACAACAATGGCCTGTATGGGTATGACAGTAAGGCCTGGATTGACATGCCGGTAAAGTCATGTGTTTATCATAGGCACCGATAGTGACTGGGAATTGACGGGTAAAGAAGAGTAATAGTTAATAATTAATCAAAAGTCTTAATGACAAAGCATTGACAAAGCAATAATCTATGTATACTAATGTTCTGTTATGTGATGATTACTTTTGAAGGATAAAGTTAACATATCTTACTAAAAGTTACTTGATAAATTACACCTAGAACTCACTCAGCGAAACAGACTTTTTATGCATATTAGTTGACAAATGAACTATTTGACTTGAGTGGATGTAAGCATGGATCTAGAGGTTCTTGGAAACCGAAGATTGGCATCCCTGATTCAGAAGATTGTTAAACAAACTTTTAAAGATTATTTGATATTTTAAAGACAATGTTAATGTCTTATTTGAATTATATTGTAATGGATTGAAACTTGATGTACTTTTCTGCTGCAAATGTTTATCTAAATTAATGTTTTAAATCCTTGTTTTGCTGTGAATGACCAACTGTGGGGCTTCCCGGGATCAGGGGCCTTACATATTAACATGTAAAAATCCACGCTCCTCACAAGGTGCACTCACACTCGGTTTAATGTGTGGAGTCATAATAAAGATTAAGTATGACTAATACGCTTAATTTCCTAGTATGAATACGTGTGAAATTATATGCTTGTTAAGGGATCAAATCTCCACTTATTTAGGTATTTACTTGCATAAATCATTAGTCTTTGATGGGTTGTAACTTGGCTCGGGCTCGGGTATGGATTATTTGGAAAAAGTGGCTAAGTGCTAAAAACGTCAGTCTTGACTTACTTTCGCTAGTATAAACTACAGGAAAGCAATAAAAGATACCCCATATAATACTTCAAGTTAGAAAGGATATGCTAACTCGAGAACTCGTTTAAGGTCAGATTGTCAAGACCATACTTTGTTTTTAAAAATCTTACTTCGTCCTTCACTCGAGATACACAAAACTCTCCTTCCGCAAGGATCGTTCGGCTTGAAGCCTAATAGCACCCAATCGGATAAGTTTCATATATTCGTATTTGGACTCGGTTTGTTTCTTTTTACAGCTTCCATCGAGGGATCAGTTTTCACAGTTTAGGCATCTTTCGTATCTTTTTGCTCGCCTCTTATAAAGCTTTTTGAAACTCCACAAAATGGCAGAAGGTTATTCCTATTTTTGCTATTTCTTTCTTGCATTAAGCGCAAATTTTGTTCGTGACTTTCGGGGGGAAGTCCCGGTTTTGCGTGCTGAAGGCAACAAAGTAAATTAAAATCAAATGAATGCATTCCGGTTCTTTTAAATCTAACCAGTAAAAGACTAATTTTTTCTTTTTCTTTTTCTTTCTTTTTTAAAATAAGCCAAAAACGCATATTTAGTGAAAAACAGGTTTTGTTGAAGGCTTTTTGGTTAAGTGACTAGTGGTTCAGGTTATCCAGAAATAAAAACGTTTAAGCTCAATGGGGCTTACTAGGGTTAACGTTCGGGTAAGGATAGAAGAATAATGGTTGAAGCTTGAATGGTTAGGGTTCCTAATGCCTAACACATTTTTATACAAAAAATACTAATTAGGGTCCTGAAATGTATACCCAACGGAAGTTCTAATCACACGTATCATAAGGCACTCTCAATTGAATCCAAAATGAAACTAAAATTGCATAAATGCAAAAGTTGTTTAAAGATTAAAAAATAAACTCATATATGTATGAATTGGGCAAAAATATTTCATTGTACATGTTAAATTTTTTTTTAAATCATTGCTTTTAAGGATATCACATATGATATTTCTCAAGTTTATTTGGGTTTTACTTATTTACTTATTTGTTCCCTGAAAATGTATATTTATAATTTATTTTATCAACAACTGTTTAAAATTTTGATGTTTTGTCACAAAAATTAAAGGTTAAGTGATTTTTATAAAATATTAATTTAGACTATTTTTAGCTATAAAATTTTAATTTGGACTATTCTTAGCTATAAAATTTTAATTTAGACTATTTTTAGCTAAGTGTCAAGCATGTATCTCATATAACCCATCCCCATACTTAAAGTTCACATTGTCCTCAATTTGATAAAAATTTATAACAGAAAATGCTAACGAGATAACTTCCCTAAATATGATAAATTGAGCACTTATGGTAGATACCCACAACCGCATAGAATTATAAGAATCCTCGGGATCACTTAAAATATCATCAATTTATTGAAAGCACTAAAATCCTAAGCAAACAAAAAAATTAAAATGACATAAATTAAAAGGATAGAGTGGTACGAAACAGTTATACCCTGACCCCCGAAAGTGATACGGTTTTTAAGGTCTTAATGGCGGCATATCCTCCCACTCGTGTACATCTCATTTCTGATGTAAGTGACGTCATTACTCAAATCATCGACTCGGGAATGTAGATTTTCCCCCGGTTAAATGTTTGTTGTACGTTTTCAAAGGATCGCAGTGCGTGGTTGCTGGTGGTCTGGATTGCCTCATAAAGATCTAACATACTCGGAATTCAACGGTGTTAGAACCAAAAGCCATGTCTTGTTCCTGCTGAACTGGTAATTCGAGGTCCATAATGATATCCTACTAAGTCGGTGTTTAAACCGATATAATTTTTTAATGTATATGTCACAAAAAGATATTTCTTAATCTTGAGATATTTTTTAAAATGTTTTTACATTTAAAACAAAAGATTTTACAAAGACTAATTTATATAATTTCAAATAATAATTTATATAAATAATACTTACATTATAAATTATAAATCATTGTTGTCAATATTAATGAAATTGATTAAAGTCTACAATATTAATAAAATTGATTAAACTCATCATTAAATACTTAATATGTTTAGACTACTTATACACCATGTTTAGAGGACAATTTTTGGTATTATAAAAAAGTTTATAAAGGAATTAAAAGCAAAGATGTCTTAAAATATCATTAAAGTGCTCTTATATAATAATTTAAATAGTATTTGAAAATATATATAGTATCTTTAAATCATAATTTAAAGTATCATAAACAATATTATTATTATTATTTAAATACTTAATAATTATATACTTAAGTATTTAAATAAATTAATATTTAATTTATAGTTAAATACGTAAATAGTCCCTGTAGTTTATCTAAAATAACAGATTTGGATACTAAGACTTTTTTGTAACAGGTTGGGGTATTGTTGTTTTAAATTTTGTAACGAGTTAAGGTACTAAGACTAACATACGTTAGTTTTTCTGTTAAATTTAAGTAAAATGACTAAAATACCCTTTGAGGGACTACTTTTGTAATACTATATATTTCTTTTATCCAGAGACCATTACTCTAATTACATATAACTTTTAAAAAAACCCAACCCCCATTTTCCCCGTCGTCCACCATCACCACCATCTACTCACCACCACCACCATCTACCCACCGTCACTGCCACCCAACCCTCCTTCCCACTAGCCACCATCGACGACCCATGAAAACCATAGTCACCACAATCTACCCACCATCACCGTATCATCACCTCCCTCGCAACATCACCATCATCATCGCATCATCACCAACACCACATCATAACCATCACCGCATTATCACCAACATTGCAACATCACCATCATCATCAACCCCACCTTTACCATCGCACCATCATCATTATCTTACCAAATCTTCCTTACCTTTCTTTTCTTAACCCAAAATTTTTTTAAAAAGACCCAAATTTGAGATGTTCGGTGGCCGTGAGGGGAACAAGAAGGGGTATTTAGTGATGGTTCTCGATGGTGATGATGATGAGGGTATTGGAGATGGTTGCAATGGCATGAATGTATTGGTGCGGTGGTGACCGGCAATGATGGCCGATGTTGGTGACCAGGGAGACGGAGTGAAGACGGCAATGGCAGGTCAAGATGTTGCGACGGTGGTAACAGTGTTTCGCGTGGTGGGTAGGTAGACGGTGGCAAATTGGTCGTAGGGAGCATATTCCGATAGCGATAATGGATGGATTTGGGAGTATTGTGGGGAAGCACCGCCCAAATCAGATTCTGATGGCCTGTGTTTATATATATATATATAGATATATATGTGTGTGTATATATATCTAGTGTTATATATAAATATATTATTTTAATTTAATCACACAATAAGTCCCTCTAATTTACATAAATAGTCTTATAATGTAAAAGACCAAATGGACCTTATATCTAATATAAAATCTAACATCTGTTAGTATTAATACTCAAACTTATTTCAAAAGTATAGCGAGTACTCAAACCTATTACTTTTTTGTTTAGTTTCAAACCTGTTATTTTAGATAAACCACAGGAACAATTTATGTAATTAAGTCTTTAATTTAAATAGCATTTTATTATAGAATATAAATAGTAAATGTAATTTTAGATATCTGTTAATCTAAAGTATAACAAAGAATGTATTAGTCTGAAGTCAATGTAGTGTATTAATAATATATTAATTAGAAGTAGTTTATTAAATGATGGTAAAATAGAAAGTATTGCACAAAGCACTTATCCTTTATGCTTTGAAAGCTATAATACACGTCTTAAAAAGTTTGTGAAATTACAAGTGAGGCAAGACTGATGCTTATATAGTGTTATAGATTATAGATATATATAATCCCGCTAGTAGAAATTATTATCTTTAACACTTAAAGGCTAAAACACTAGAACTTATACCTTAACATAAAAAATAATGAGATAAGGTAACGAAGAATATGGGTGTTTAATATTCGAATCGGATTGAAAGAACTCGAAATTCGATTTGAGTTGAAAATCACCGATTCAAAATTCGATTTGAATTTTCAAATTCGAAATCGATTCGAAGTCTGATTATCGATTCAAATTGAATTACGATTTATGATTTTTGATTTGTTTTGATTCGATTCGAAATTCGAATTAAAAATACACACTTACACTTACTTGTATTATATATAAAACTAGAAATATGTACATGACAAATTAAGAACTAAAAATATAAAAAATATATAATCTAAAATTTAAATTATAATTGTTAGCTTCTGGCTTGTATGAAACTTGAACTACTTTATATGCGATGCTTATTTTTTTTAATCATTTGAAATTGAATCTTTCGAAAGAATTTTAAAAATATAATTCGATTAATTACTTTTATATTAAACACAAATCAAATTTGAAGTTTTTTCGAATACGAACCGAATTTGAATCTTGTTTAATACTTTCAAATTCGATTCGATTCAAATTCGACTTGTTTTTTTCGAATTCGATTATGTATAAAAATTTTAAAATTCGACTTATTCGATTCGAATAACTCAAATTTGATTCGATGAATATCCCTAACGAAGAAGACGACTAGATGACTAATCATGGTGCGATTAAGGGATATAAAATTCTTCACTTATATCATTAGGGGTGGTGGTGGTTTAGTATGTAAATGGTAGTTAGAAATCTTGAAGATGTGTTGATAGTTTAGAGCTTGTGGGTTTAAAGAACGATAGGTGGAGAGGTCGATTCATTAGTAAACAAAGGGGTAAGTATTCAAGCTAGTAAATGATCGGTTACTCTATGCTAAATGAACCTGCAAAGCCGATGTGGTAACCTCTGACCCATTTTGAAAATCCAAAACCCAAACCCGAAACTATTTTGAATTATATTATAATTAAATCATTTTGATGGTTCCATAAACAATAAATGTATTATTTAATCAAAATCCTAAAGCGTATTAACCGGTTATCATTTATTAAAACATTTAACCAATTTATAACAATTTTATAAATTATGGAATAATTTTTTTTAAATATAATGTTTGTTAAGAGTTTTAATTATTAAATCATAATAAATAATTTGATTTCAAAATTTTACAAAATTTATAAAGTTTATTAAGTTTTATAAAATAATAATTTAATTGGGGATTTGAAAGTTCAAAGGTTTGATTGTAATTTTTTTTATATTTAGTTTAGAATGTTTTCTTTACACAAAATGATGATAATAAAAAACCGTGACTGTTTCACCTCGTATCATAATCAATCAAGTGAAATACTCAATGAGAAACGTATACCCAATCATTTCGAAATCAAATGACCAAATAATAAATTTGAAACCAGGAAATCATCATCAATTCAAACTCGAAACCCCCGAGACCAAAGTTGAAACTTATTTGACTCAAAACAGCTAAATTGATCTTATATAAGTTAGGGAAAAAACAACCATTCATTCCTTGGAACTTTCTATAACATCAATTTCATAAATAAAAACCCACCCACACATCTATCTCGACACTGTAGTATTGTAACGACCTACAACCTACTCGTTCGACACCTTCTACTTGATTCTAATTGAAATTGATAAAGGAATATTGCACTACATTATCATTAGAAGCTTTCCAACCCTTTAATTCAATCGACTTATCAAGAATCAACCTAATTCGAATCTACCACAGTTGCGAATACTTTTAATCTAGCTTTCATCGAATTCGTGCCGATCTGGGTAATTTAAAGCTCTCATACACTTGATTACATGTGGGGGCTAAAGCCCCAAGGTTAATTGCATTAAAAATACTGAATTAAAGTTCAATTTGATCGAAATTGATTCTAGGGTTTATAGCAATTTCGGGATCTTTCTAAAGATTGTTTTATTTGTATACTTGAAAACATAAAATACAAATGGTATGCTAGCCCAATGGAAACACATTACACTTTCAACCTTGATCCCAAGTTCGAACCGGGCCTCCCCTAATTTCCTTCTTAATTTTATTAGCATTTTAAATTAAGGAAAAATTATTATTATTTAATTAATATAAAAATTAAATTGTTAACTAAATCAAATTCAAAAATTTATAATTACTTTTCAAAAATTTTAAAAGTTATGATTTTACATTTCTTTTTTAAAAGAATGTAAATATTATAAAATTATCATAAAATTCATTTATAAGTTTTAAATTCTATAGAAATTATTTTAAATCAGTTATAAATAATTTCAAATTATTTTAAACCAATATTTTTTTGTAAAACATCTAAATAATTAATTATTTTTTGATCAAGTATTAAATAATTACATATTAATTATTTTGTTTTCACACTTTAGTTTTAAACTCTATTATTATAAATTAAGTATTAGATAATACTATTTCACTAATTATGTATTATCATTTCTGATCTTGATCATTTAATTAATTTATAGTTTTATTTAATCAAGATATATAATTAGTTTCATTTTAAAACTAATTATTTTAAAGCTCAAATCTCAAATTGTCACCCTAGTGTTCCAAGTCATTAATTATTATACTGTTTTTAATCTAAAATACATTTTATTTAGGTTAAAACCATGAGGTAACCCTTGGTGCCTAATCTAGAATTGTTATATACAAATCATATTCAGTTATCAATATGAGTATTCATTGTCTGTTTTTTATATGTTTATTACTCAGGAAATCATGTGATTTAATATTCAATCGTTGATATTCATCGTTATTTCTTTCTAAATTCAATTCAAGACATGCTATATTATTACTTTCAATTATATATTCGTAGTTAGATAAACTTGATGATAACACAATCATTAATTCATGAAACCACGATAATGATGATAGATCTACTGATTTGACAAACCCACCCTATTTGTTTATTTGTGTGGTGATTGAATTCAGAATTATTCATTCTCTAAGACTTCGTCTGCGGACTGAATGAATTCAGTCATTAGGTTTGATTATGTTGACTTGACTTTTATGTTACACTATTGCACTATAAGTCTTGACATTGTCACGTGAGTTGAATTGTTTTCAATCATTTTAATCAATCTATATATGTATGCAAACCTATGTTTATTCACCGACTAATTCGTTAGTTGACTCGTTACTTTTTCACATGATTTCAGGAATGCAGATTAGTGGACTTCTATATGCATATTTAGGGCTTTGACTTAGTTATAAAGACAATTTCATTATGATTATTTGAGTTTTATTTGATTTGTAATGCATTGTTTGACTAGTTATCCAATGAAATGACATTTAATATTATTTTAACGCAATTACTAACGTGTGCTATGAGCAATCGATTCACATTTGTCCGCCCCCGATGATTCCGCCGTCGCTTGGGGTGTGACAGTGGTGTCGGGTCTTATTAACAAATAACAGCCAATTACAACGCAGTAAACAACCGCTTGCAGTCTTTGACTATGCATCTACTACATTTTTTTATAAAAGCTAAACAAACGCTTATGAAGAGGTACCTGATTGTTCACTATCATATCAAGATGGTGCATGAATGAGAGTAGTATAGAAAACATAATACCCTAATAGGAAAACTTACTAATGATTTAACTTATCAAAGTGGTATAGGAAAGCCAAGACCCTAATAGAAAGTCGTGTTTTTTTTTCTAAATTGGTGTAGATAGAAATATATTCACCCAAATGGTGTAGTTAAAAAATATTTATCAAAATGGTGTAGTTAAAAAAATATTTACTAAAATGATGTAAATTTAGTTTATCTTTTATCTTTTTAACTTTAATTGAAAAATTATCTTAACATCAAATTGACATCGACTATTCAACGTCCAATTTTCTCCCTCCCACATTCTTTGGTTCCGACGATTTAAGTCGGCCTGATTCCGACGATTCAAGTGACGATTTTGCATCCTGTTCAAACGAAGTTCTCATTTTCCTCAGGTTTGATTGCATGTTCCACAGATTATTCAATTATGAGGATTTTAGATTTTGTGTTTTTACGATTTTACGATTCTAAGATTTAACCAGGTTTTACGATTTTGAGTTTGATTGGGTTTTGCGATATTTGTTATCCAAGTAAAGTGCTTTCATGTTGGTGATGTTGTTTGCTTTTCATTGGATGATTTTAAGATCTTTTTTTCTGCAAATAGCCTACCATGCTTAAAAATTATTTTGTCTGCGATAATTCATGGGAATGGTTTTTTTTACCGGTAAGTTTGTTTTCACTGTAATTGTTTACTTAAAAATCATATGTTAACTCATGATCATATATTGTTCTGACAACTTTAAGATTCTAATATATGTATTAAGTTTTTATTTACATGTTCTATTTTCATTTGCTCAGGTTATATATTGATTTTAGTTCTATTAATATTCATTCCCTCACGATCATATTGTGGATAAAAAAGTTATGATGATGTGGATGAAAAAATGGAATTGATATAAAAAAATACATTATCTTATATTGTGGAGGCAACACAAGCAAACGTTAGTTAAATATATGATCTTATATTTGTTTGAAAAAAAGTTTAGAAAGAAATACATTAGTTAAAATATTAAAAAAAATACAAAAACACCTATTTTAATAAATAATTTTTAAACTACACCTATTTGGTAAATATTTTTTAAAACTACATCATTTCAAGAAAAAACTTATAGAAAATCTTAATGATGATTTGACTTACAATTTATCTAAAAACCGCAAAAATCAAGGGAAATTTTAGGCGCATCGTAAGTAATTTGGAGAAAAACCGATTCAAACCGCCACGGTTTGGGCAAACCGTCACGGTTTGGGCTAACCGTGACGGTTTGAAGCCTAAAGGTCACGGTTTGATCAAACCGTGACATATTGGGCTTCAGAGAATGTTCTGCACCTCGGGTTTGGGTTAACTATTGGGAGTGTGTTTTATGGTTTTGGTGGTGTATATGTTACGGTTTGGCCAAACCGTGACATATTAGGTATAATATTTAATTTTTTTTAATCATACTAGTTTGTGTTTATTTTTATTTTTTTTACACACGGTTGAACCTAATCGTGACATAAGAGTTTGTGTTTTGTGTTTATTTTATCATAAAAACGATAAAAACGAATCTTGACGTTACGCTTAGTCTCGTCGAAAACCATAAAAGCGAATATTGACATTATCATAAACATCGGTTGTGTTTTTATTTTATCATATTACGAGTTTATGTTTTTATGACGTTACGACTTTATATATTAAAACGGTATGGTTTGTACATGTCACGGTTTGTACACGTACGTATGCGTGACGTTTTATT
>BJCN01144188.1:1135-25388 GCA_018326445.1 Flaveria brownii
ATCGTGATCTTTTAACAGGGTAGGAATACGGTAACACATGATCATCCAAGCTATAATGTTAACTTTGTGGGAAAAGAAACCATCTAGGTGATATCTTATTAATATGCGAAGAAGTCCCAAACAAATACTAGTTGTTCATGTAGAGTATGCTTTTGTAGAAAAAATAAAGAAGTAAAAAAAATAGCAGGAAACTACTTAATTAACATCCATAATGTAACAAGAAAGATTAACTTGATTGATTATTTTTATCATTTGAATTTTTATAAGAAAACATAAACTACAAAATATAATTAAATTATTTGTATTACTTAGTAATTTGAACTAAACTCAAGCTCTTCGTAGACAGGCGTCGAAGAAGATCTTCTCTCAAAAAGAGAGAATAATCCCCTTTATTAATAGGATTCTGACGGATAAACTATCTCTTAATACTGTACATAAAATTTATTGATGTTGAATGAGGAATGGAAAATGATGCCAATAAAGAATAGACATAAGACAAAAATGCTTAAATCAATAGATTGGAGTTCCTCTTCGGCTCTTCTCTTATTGTTGTTGATGGAAAAAGGATCTTTAAAAGTAAATACAGATGTTACGTTTATTCTATAATTGAATCAATCAAGAAATAAAACAAGTTCAAATCTATGTTGGTACGGGCGGACCCAGAAAGTTTGCGTAAAAATATATGTATAATACAAATTGTATAATTTTTTCACCTATAAAGTATTTAGTTTATTTTACTTATCTGGAATCCAAATAAAAGCATGGTATTAGTATCGAAACTAAAAGTCTTTTTATTCTGCATAAAGAGATCAAATATGAACTCTTTTCTAATTGGAGATCAAAATGTCACTTTTCAATATGTGACTTAAGAATATTTCATATAAAATTTAAAGAAACGCATATCGTTCAAGAAAAATACTATTAGTTTTCACAAAACGATTAATTTGCCCTAATTTAATGAATTGGCAGGAAGATGTTGCGTCCATCGTTAATCTTGTTGGATTATAATTGGGAAAATACTAATTGGATTGTTCACCTTTAATTTTTATGTCTTCAGACAACATTATATTGATGTGATAAATTTAAGGGTGTAACAATTAAAATGGAGCAATGAAAGTAAAAAATATTGAACAAATGATAGAACAAAAGTAAACAATACTTCTATCTTTCTTTTATGTTATCTTAAATGTTTGAGTCATGTAAATAACAAACATATGTTGATTTGTTTTAGTAATTAATATATATCGTTGTGTTCAAGCCTAATAATGTATAATTAACGAATATATAATTATATATATGGTTATCATATGTATTTGAATAATAAGTTTAGACGTTTAGTAAAATAAATTAACAATAAATTTACCTGAAATTATTATAATTGGGATCTTTAGTCAAATTAATGGGAACATTTGATTATCAATCTCTCTTTAGAGTAGTAATTGATAACAGTTGTAGTAGAAACCATCAAGCGATATAGACATGGAAACCAATAAGCTTTAACATGATGAATATTGACCATTTCACATTCATGACATCTTATGAAAATGTGACTTTTGCTAGCATATATTTTGTAGTCAAATTCGAGTAACAAATAGCTATTAGTTTTTTTTATTTAAGGTTATTTAACATTTATGAATTGATTACACCCAGAATCAAAGCAACAACAAAAAGATCTGATAAATAAAAAGAAAACGAACACTCTAAACAGACATGGATTATCGCTATGACGAAAACCCTAGCAAGATCGAGTGCAACGGAGATGAAGAGAGCATCAAAGATGAAGCGAGAGGACGAGAGAATGTGTGCTAAAACAGAGCCATTGATCTACTGCATCAAATGAAACCAACACTTGACCAGCTTCAATCCACCAGGTTTCTATACTTATACCATTCGGCCCTTCAACTTCTCAATTGCAACTTCTAGCCCATCAAGAATGTAGAAAAAAAACTCTTTTAAACATCTAGTATTGACTAGACATTAACCAGCTACAAATCCTACAATAACAATCAAATATTACCAATATAACTTTATAAAATATGTTTGCAACATTAAATAGACATATTTTTAGCACAGTGACTTAAATGGTTTAGAATTATAGCAAAAACTACATTATAAATAGTTATATATTGCAACAAGCAATCGTGACAATGAATAAAATGATTTATTTCATTATTTGGAAATAGACGCCAAATATTTAATCTTATCACAGAAACCTATCACGCATGAGGAATCTCAAGAAGTCAATGGTCAACACAACCTTACATGAGAGTATGAGACCACACGTTGCTTGCTGATGTCATGCATCAATCCGGCCTAAACGTCATATTTAAAAGGTACAACTAGACGCGTCTTCCGGATCTAGTAATTCATTGATTCTTCCTTTTTTGGTAAATTTAAGAATTATTTTTATTAGAATTAGTTTTTGAATTACAGGTTAACTATCGGTTATTAGCAGTTATTAATATCACGTTATTAATTAAAGGTATGGATATCGGTACACCCTAAAATTATAAATTAACACCCTAAATTTATATACATGTCGTATAACCCAATATGAAGCGTATAACCCCTCTGACAGCCCCTTCAATTTTTTCTCGTAGTTAGTGTCGAATATTGTTATACGCGTCGTATAGCTCTATATGTGTCATATAAGGGGTCGTATAGAGTTATATGGGGCGTATAGCTCTCAAACATCCCCCCTGAATTTTTCGCGTTTTTTAGAGTATTCGACCCTATGCATCACGTAAGGTGTCATACGAGACGTATAAGAGGTGTCGAATTATAATACGGGGTGTCTGTATATTAGGACTCTTCATTAAACATTAATGTTAAGATTTATAATTATGCAAGTTATATAACAATTACGCAAGTTATGTTAATAATTATGCAGTTAATAATCACGCAGGTTATACCACAACACAAAGACGTTTTATAAAAAAAGGGTTGATTTTTTTAAAAGTATAGCAATACTATACTCAAATTATAAAGAATAAAATGCTAGATTTTATGGTGTAATTTTTTTAAAAAAATAACATCGTATAAAAAAGTTATACACATTTAAAAAAACTAGGGGAATTTAAAAAAATGTCAAAAAAACTAGGGGAATTTACAACGATTATTCCATGCGTGAGTATTTTACCTTTAATTTGAACCGTCCACTTCCTAAATCAATTGTTAGAATTAATACGCAGGATTTTTTAACTTTGTATAGTAAAACTAGTTTTAGTCAACCTGTGTAATACACGGGTTGAAAATATGAAAACAATATAATTCAAAATGTATAAATATTTCGTATGATTAAGTTACGTATTACTATAACAATAAAAAGTAAAAAAGTTACATTTATAAATTATAAATATTCAAATACTTTTTTGAATAATATAATATATAATTGACTCATTTAAAATTAAAATCACTTGTGTTAAAATCACAGTAATCTAAAATAAATAAATATATCAATAAATATTTTTTTCTTTTTAGTTTTTTAAATTGAATCTTAATATGATTACACAATTAAGTTGATAATATAAAAAATTAAATTTAAAACAAATAAATTATTATTATTAATTGAGTTTCTTAAAATAAAAAGTTGACTAAAATAATATATTAATTTAGGCGGGAATTTTTTTTTAAGGAGTAATATAAGAGTGGCATGTGACATTCTAGTTACTCTTTTATTTTATAGTATAGATTTTCATTTTGACTTACCAACCTCTTTTGGGTTAATGATTTGTTAAGCTCTTTTGGGTTAATGATTTGTTAAGTATCTTATTATCACACTCAAAGACGTAAACTTTGGACGGATATAATTATCCAGCCTAGTAATACACTATATGATATTTCTATTGTATAATCTCGTGTACTACTGAGTGTATAATATTTTGTTGAGTGTGATAAATGTATAATAATTTATTTTGTGGGCAAACTCGTATCTTCAAACGAAACTTAAGGCTCAAATATTTTGTTACCGTATTCCCCTGCCAATTGTTCCCCTTTTTAACCCCAAACTTGTCACCATTTCTTCCCCAAAAGTTCAGATTCAGCAAAAACCAACTCCAGCATCCCCAATTCCACCAAAAGAAACCCTAATTCCCCTCGATTAACCCCTTCATGAGAGCATTCACACATTCCTCTGCACCGAGATACTGATTCCGATGTCGAATTCCCGTGCCGGAGACGGAGGACCGATACCTAAAGGTATCAGCCTCGCCAACACCGTTCATTCCGAAGTCGCACCGTGCTTGCCGCTGCCGTCGCTGCCGGTGTTCTGTGGCGCCCTTGACCAGGACCTGCGGTTGGTTGACGAACCTGCCGGTGCGGTTAAGCTATCGAGGCGCGGTGACGTTGCGGATCAGGCTGGGAAGATAGCGAAACTGCTGCAGGAGACTGATGTGTCTTACTTGTGAGTTTTGGAAGTGTTTGAATTTTGAGTTTTGATGTGGTTGAGTTGTAGTTAGGGTTTATGCCTTTCGTCGCGTACTGTTTGCTAGTTAGAAGGTAAAATGACTAGATGAGCATGCAGATAGGGATTTGAATTTGCATTTGAAGCAATGCTGCTTGTTTCTAGACAGAAAGGTTCGAACTAGTGAGTTTTTCGAAAATTCAGTAGTGAGGAGGTCAGGTGTAGACTAGCTTGTAGTAGTTTTATCTCCGAAGGAACAGGTTCCAGATAAATTGAATAGTGAAATCATGTTTAAGGATCGCTGTAGGCTTTATAGAATAGAATGAGGAATGCGCATGAGATTACTAATCACATGAGTGAAAGAGATCACGTAGGCAAAATCAAAGAAGGATATCTCATGCTAATTGTTATAATTCTTGTCAAGTGGAAGATTAGGTCTTATCTGTATGTAATTACTTTTATGCCTACGATCTTGCTAATATAACTACACTTTACTAGTGTACGTGGCATGTGGTGAAGTCTCATTTTTTATACAACATCAGTTAGCTGGGATTGTAAAGATGGTGATTCCACATATGATCTATTGATAGTAATCCTGTATAGAATGTGAGGCTGGTTTAAGCCATGTATTAATGGCACTTTTGCATGGTTTGTTATGCTTGCAGCATTGTAGGAGTTCTATCTAGCGGGTTCCAAAGTCTATATGTGTCGATTTGTAGTGCTGTTTATAAGAGAGCAATTTGCATAGAACTTGAATTGCATGTTAAGAAAGCAAATGAAATTAACAGTACTGAAAGTTGAAGCTTTTACTACATGCTTTGGTACGTTACGTAAATCTGAAATTTGGAAGCAAGCATCGCAGAGTGTTTTGACTGTTTAATGCAAGTTGTAAGGGGTGTTATGCGATTGAGTTGATTTTACTAAATCTCTGTGTTCACTGCTGAAGCACAATTGACACATTCTAGTTGATGGTTTTTAGAAATGTGATTTATGGAAATTTGTTGGTTATTATAATACAAATAGTTTCTTTCCCTCTTCAAACATCTTTTCATCATTTTATGTGATATAATTGCCAATCTTCATTCTAACGCCTTATTGGAATCTACATAAAGATTTGTGAAAGATAACATGAACGTCTTATCTTTTTAAATTTATCTCTATAAATTTAAAAAGATAAGACGTTCATGTTATCTTTTTAAATTTATCTCTATCCTCTAGTCAGATCATAGAGTCGGGGGTCTCTTTGGAAGCGGTCTCTCTATCTAACAAGATAGATGAAAGACTCGCCTACACCTACCCTCCCCAGACCCTGCTCATGAGTGGGATATACTGGGTTTGATTGATTGATTGATTGATTGATTGATTGACCTCTAGTCAGATCATGTTGTGTTGTTTGAAATATTAACTTCTATGAGCAGGAATCTTAAAACGGAGGCGGGGTTGTCACCTCATGATCATGAAGAACATCTAGACCTTTACGATGAGGTTCTTAGATGCAATTCTGAAGCATTTGAGCACATTGCTCCAGGTAAGCTTATGCCAATATTTCTTTTAAACAAACCTTGTTTTTCCGGAATGTTTAATGGCTTACTAGCTTAGTTTTGAGGAGAATTCATGCCATTATATTGTATAAAGAATTCCTCTAGTTTTAGAATTAGACCAAAATAGCATGTATGTTTAACATTTATCTTTAGCGTTGTATGCTACTCAATTGTTGTTAGCCTATTTATGAACTAAACTTGGAGACAAACAATTATTGAATACTTTTCTCTATTCATTTTCTTCATAATGTTAGGTAATGTAATAACTATGGTGATGTGGAAGTAATTGAGGTTGTCTCGCGCATAAGGGGAATTTCGAACATTCTTATATGCCTATGATTAAACATTTGTACAAAGTCTATAGTTCACATAGTAAAGCTTATGCATGAAATAAAGTTAGTTACATAAAAAATTATAAGCGCGCATATACACCTAGTACGCTAGTGATCGAAATGAAGGTTTTTACTTTGCCATCTATGTTGGATAAAGTCATTGTTGTCATGGATCCATTCTATCCTCTTCTTTCGTTTTGTGCTTCAATACCATTGATAGATCACTAATTCTATTTTGTGCTCTATTATGTCCTTCAATTAGTCTTTGTAATTCTATGCCTTGCAAGCATGGCGGTTTCACTATTTTTTATGTATACAAATCGTTTATTGGTTTTCTCTTCTTAGGTGTCAACATACTAAATTTGTTTAAAACCCTAAATATTGAACAACTTCTAGATTGCAATTGTAGGTTTTATAATTTAGAAGATATTAATTAACCGTATTATCCCTAATTACAACGTGAAATCGTGAAAGTAATATTATTTTCTAATAAATGAAGGTTAGGCAAAGCTATAACATTCATGATGTGAAAGACTTCTAATTAATCTCGTTATTTCTAAAAAATGAAGATTAGGTCAAGTTATTTATAAATATGAGTTTAATACATATTTATAAATCACATGACAAAGGCAATTTGACACGATACAAGTTTAATCTTGATAGATATTGTCATAATATGTCCATATATTGAGTGTGTAATACATGATCGATTTTATAATAAAAAGAAACACCCACGCGCGTTGCGCCGTGTGCGCGTTGGAACTGCATATGTGTGCAAAGGTAAAACCATATAACTAAAAGATAAATGACGGTCTGAAAACGTAGATAGAATTAAGCACGCCACAGGTTCGTAAATGTAGACGGGAAAAATCACGTCGCAACAAAAATAGGAAACAATAATTTTCTTATTGCATGGATAGAATGATTGTATAAATCCGTTTATTACACAACCTTTTTGAACTTTATTGCATTTAACTTAGTTGTATCATGCCTTATTGCCCCAAACAAGATGATGCATTGGCCATGTAAGAATGAAAGGAGTTAAGAAAGTTTAAGATGTTGGAAGTGTCACACAACACCGTGTAGGAGTTCTTAACGAAATATATCAACTAGGTTGATTTTTTGCTTGTTCTCTTTCTTAATTTGCTTGTACGACACGTTTTGCTTCCTTTTTGTTTGTTTTTTTGTTCATTGGGGAAATCTCCATTGATCTTTTAGAATTCAAATGAATGGAGAAGACATTGTGTTGAATTTTTGTAATGAACAAGACAATTAGTTCTTGCGCAGTGGCTTAAAATACGAGCATTAGGAGCGCATAATGCGATGATGTGGTCATATCACCATAGTTGACTTAGTGCGATTCCATGATGCTCGTGATCTTACGCGTGATGCGGTCTATGCAATGCATCATGCAGTTGAACAATATATGAACAAATTATACCATTGATTGCAATGGATCTGAATTTTTTAAATCTTATTGAACATATCGGGGCATCACTTAAACAAACATATTGATCGAGCAATGTTAGACCATCTATTAAGCGAAGCTAACCAGAGATGATGAAGATGTCTTCTATTTTAGTATTTAAAAAAATTAAACAATCTACAAACAATTTTTAAGTTTCTTTTTAATAACAAGCACTTCGCATACGTATCAAGCATAAGCTTTTGGGATCAAAAGGTGACTGAGCACCATACGGGTTTCAAAACCAAGCTTAGTGGTATGATCAGAGTATTAGACATCATCCTTCTAAAAGTCAATCAACTCAAATGTAATTAATTTTGATTAATAGTCTTTCCAATTACATAGGTTCTTTTGTTGGTTGGAAATATATATCTTTGTATTTCTCCCTATGGCTAGGCTTAGAAACATAGTCCAAATTCCCAAGTTAGTAAAGTTTTTACACCAGCAAAGTTTTTCCGGCGTACAAATTGATTCTTCACCGTTAAGTTCTATATTTACATCTCACACTGATTGAATAAAAATATAAAATTGGCTATCCTTTGACATATCACCTTTGTTTTAGGGGATTATGAATTTTAGCTGTCTTAGAAAGGCCCTCACATAGTTACATGCCTTTGAATGCGAGTCTAAACCAATTCTATATGGTTTTTACACCAGCAAAGTTTTTCCGGCGTACAAATTGATTCTTCACCGTTAAGTTCTATATTTACATCTCACACTGATTGAATAAAAATATAAAATTGGCTATCCTTTGACATATCACCTTTGTTTTAGGGGATTATGAATTTTAGCTGTCTTAGAAAGGCCCTCACATAGTTACATGCCTTTGAATGCGAGTCTAAACCAATTCTATATGATGTTGGGTCTCGAGTTCTTTTGACCACACAACTTAAAAAGTATCAGCTAAACTTGGAACAAAGGAAGTATTGTACTGATTTTTCTTTATAGATGATACTTGTGGACGACCTAAGGCAAAAGCATTATATTCTTGTGAATCCCCTAAGGTAAAAGGTTTAGTGTTTTGATTGATCTCTTTGTCTAAATGAAGTGTTGCTTCTAGGCCTTGTAAGCTCTTTAGCGTCAATATCCTTATCCTACTCATTTATGGAGAAAAACTAATATGCTTTGAGTAGTACAATGTAGTCAATTAATCATAGCTTCCTTCATTGTTTTGTATCCTAAAGGAAAGTTAAGGCTTTATGGGTAAAACGTATTATATGAGAAATCTAGTTTTGGTAATCCTAGATTATGTACTTAATGTTGGGCTAATAATAACTTGTTTAGAAAAAGAGTGTAATGGTAAGGTAGATATACGAGAAATCTAGAAAACTTGACCAACAATTGTTATAATATTATTATAAGATGGTTCACCATCAATTTCAACTCGTAAAGGTGCCAGATAGAAAAAAAAGTATTACAGTAAGAAAATATGCAAAATTGCTAATAGTTTTTGGAGACCAAAATAGAATTAAAGATAGTGAAGAATTACCATAAACGATTTGTGGGGCATCATGATTAATGTAGATGGCTGTAACAACTTGCAGTTTTGTTAAATAGTGTTTACCTAACACAATTCTTGTAGGCACTCTCAAAGGTGTGAATTGGAAGTGTAACAAACTTGGGTTGTATTCTTGTATTCCGAGTGTTTAATCTTGTCAGTCCCCTCAACGTTGATATAATAATTAGTGGCGTGTATGGAATTTTGATACGGACATAGTATTTATGGAAAGGCTTGATATGCCTACATTCCTTTTTTTTGTACATTCTTCTTCATTATTGGCTCCGATATCCTTGATATGAAGGCCATTGAAGATATGAACCTCAAGCTCACAAAGTGTAGATGAAAAGTGGAAAAAACTAGGTAGAACAAAGGAGCCTTGAAGATCATTTATATTCTCACTTAATTAAAAAGCTATTTTCTATGGTCCTAAGACATGAAGCTATTTTGTAAACGATATTTTTCTCACATGCTTTTTTGTAAAATCATATTTGTGACTGTCATTATTAGAGGTTAAATTATGGTTTTAAATTTAGACTTGTTACTGCTTAGACAGTAATATTTTTGTATACACGTACTTCTTTGTATTTTTTGGTTGCATATGTTGCGCACATGATTTTTAGTACCGGATTTCTTCTATAGGACAAGTTTAGATTCGGGGTTGAATTCAGTGGAGGTGATTATAGCTTTGATTGACCCGCATAAAGTTAAATCCTAGATCTTCACATTGATTTGAAAATCGTTAAGGTATTCTGTCTAGTAAAATGCATGAATATTGTTTCCATCAGTCTTGTGAGAAGATAATCACTTGGTTTTAATGTTATATTATCTAAAATATGAAGAGGCAGCAATTAAGTTATTATCTTAAAATTGCCTTGCTTATCTTTATTAAAATATTTAAGTTTCTCAGGTACTGCCATGGACCAAATGTATAACAATACAGTATCTAACAACAAGGTATCTGAAAGGAAGTCATTCATGCAAAATTTATCCACCTATAATGAAGCCCTTAAAGACAAAGGAGAAACTCAGCGTCCGCAAGAGCATGTAGTTGGCACCACACATTTGTTAGTTTATCTATTTTTTCATTTATTCACTTTTATGGGCATAATTATGAAGATGAATTTGCAGGATGTTATTACATCTGCATCTAGAAAACCAAAAGCCAAGAAGAAAACAAGTGATGATGCTGTGTTACCAATTGAACCAGATGAGTCTGAGCGTCAAGGTTCCCGTTTCGTTTTTTTTTTCCTGTTTTCTATTGTTTGGTATGTCTTACTGAGATATTTAGGATCCATGACTCAATTGTTCAGATGCTGCTGTAGAAAGATTTTGTGAAGTCCTTGAGGATTTGTGTGGCAAAGCAGAAATTTCAGTCGATGATCGTGAAGAAGGTGAAGCAGAATGGTTAGTTTTGCATGTTAGCAACGTTAGAACTCTCGTGAAAGAAGTTATGTCGATCCGAGCAAACAATTTTCTACATTTGGTTCCTGTTGTTCATCTAGAGAGAACATTAAAAATTCTTGATCATCAGATCCACAGCGCTGAAGGCCTATCCATTACTCAATCTGAAAATGTATGTTTGTGATTTTGGCACTTTAATCTTGTTTCTTGTTTTTATATCTGTGATGCTTGAATAGTTGTCTAACAATGATTACATGTGCTTACCGGATCACCTTTGACTGAGAAATTATGCTTTTCGAAATTATGTTGTGTATCTATTAAATCAATCTTATATACGTTGTATTCTAGTTTTAGGAGATTCAGGAAATTCCTCAACCAGATCACGTTGTATCAATCTCATATACGTTGTATACTAGATTTAGGAGATTCCTCTTGTTTGCCTTAAAGAATTTTCTTTTTAATCACAAAATAAGTTGATTTGATTATTCGGGTAAGCTTCATACGTTCATATGAGGTATCATCAGTTACATATAGTCAAGAATTTCATTGATGTTAAGTGTTTCCATTTTCCTGCAGTTATGTGTGCTTCTAAGTTGGTTTTAAGTTCATTCCCGTGGTCATCTAATGATGATGCTTATATAGACAAGCACATGCATATTATGAACGGCACATGCTCTCTAGTTTAATTTTAATTCTGTTGTTAAATGCTTTTTTGATGTGTATTCTCATGATCTCATCTGCACTTCACTTTATTTAACTTGAAGGTTTATATACCAAATACTTGTGACAGTTTTTGTCTGGGATGTTTGTTTTATATTGCTGGCTAGATCATATTTTCCATGTGACCACTAAAATACACTTTTGATAGCGATATGTCTCTTCCAATTACAATTTTGCATCTACTGTTAGACATCTCTGGTTGAGAGTTCAGGGGATGCTTGTTACTTATTTCTATGTTTTTTATTTAATACTTTCTATTTGGGAGCAACCTCTCTATCTCTTGAGATAGACGTAAGGCTTGCCCTCATCCTACTTTCCCCAGACCCTACTATCTGTGTGGGATCCGTTGGGTAGGTTTGATTTAATACTTACTATGCCAATGTTGGATCTTCCCTGTGTTCCTCATATTATGTTCTCATTGTTCTGCCACCTAGCCTTCCTTTGGCAAACTAATATGTATAATTAAAAATAATATTATCTTCTCCAGTCTATTTCAGATGTAATGTCCGCAATTGCGGTGGCACTTGAGTCCATCCATGCAGCTATTGGGATTATGGCTTATAGTGGCATGCCAAAGCAAATCTACAAGGAAGAGGTATCTGCCCTGGCTCAAAACCATGCATTAATACTCTTCACCTTTTATTGGTGGCACATATGTAGCCATGGTTAATGTTGTGTTTCTCTTAATTTGTATATTAGATGATTGAAAGAATTGTGGAGTTCTCTAGACGACAAATAGCAGATGTCATGTCAGCTTGCAATCCAACTTATCGTACAACTAACAAACCAACTGACAATGGCAGTTTGCAAGGTACTTGTGCATCCTGTAAAAGAACCACTGGATCTGATGGGGATTTAAAAAGTTATTTTTCCATGATATAGCATCTAAAAATTCATGTATCAGTTATTTTTTACTGGCTGATTTCTAACAAGTCCTTTTTTTTAATCTCTGCCCCATGTTGCCTTTGACAGATGAAGATAATGATGATGATGATGACTATTATGACGAGGAGTTTGGAAGTGCTAGCAAGAGAAGGCGTATTTCTAGGAGTGCAAAAGTGAAAAAATCAGCATCAAACAAGTAAGTTTGGATAAGTTATCAAAGCTTACTTGCTGAAATGCAAATGAGCTTTATGCTGATAATTTAAGGTTTTCTTGTTCTTAGGGCTGCTGCTGCAGCACATAACATACTTCAGAAACTGTGTACCATAATTGGTTTTCTGAAGGATTTGCTGGTGATAGAGCGCCTGTCAGATAGCTGCATCTTGCAGCTTGTGAAGACATGCTTTTCAACTTTATTGGTGGATAACATTCAACTTTTACAATTGAAGGCAATCAGTCTAATTGGTGAGGTATGGAACATTTGCCTCTGTTTGCCTTGTATACAGGCTTAATTTTCTTGATGAATGACGATTCTAATTTTTGTTATCAATCGTCAGATTTTTTTTACATATCCCCAACATCGAGTTTATGTGATGGATGAACTACTACAACTTCTTTTAAAGTTACCATTCTCAAAAAGAACTCCTAGAACTTATCACCTTGCTGATGAAGAACAAAGACAGATTCAAATGATATCGGCATTGTTGATTCGGTTGATTCATTGTAGTGTGAATCTCCCCTCTTCTTTGAGGGAAGCTTCTGACAGCAATCCATTGTTCAATATTGGAATTGATTCTAGTTATCCTCATAAATCCCAAGAGGCAGTAACCGAGGCATGTTGCCTTTTCTGGAGCCGAGTGCTCCAGCGATTTGCAAATACAAAGACTCAAAATCAAGAAGCATCCGAGTTCAAGCCTATGTTGGAAAACCTTGTTATGGATCTACTAGCAACATTGAATTTGCCTGAATATCCTGCTTCGACTCATATTCTGGAGGTATATTGTAACTATCTTTACAACATGCAGGAATTTTTGTGCTTTGTTGTTAATGAAAATTGCTTTCAGGTTCTTTGTGTCTTACTGCTACAGAATGCTGGGCTGAAATCTAAAGATATTGCTGCTCGGACTACTGCTATTGATATTCTTGGTACAGTTGCTGCAAGGCTAAAACGGGAAGCCGTCCTCTGTAAGAAGGAAAAGTTTTGGATTGTACAGGAGTTATTGGGTGGGGATGATATTGATAACAGCCATCCAGATGATGCATGCTCTGTTTGTTTGGATTCAAAGATCGAAAAGGCATTGGTCCAGTGTGAAGGTTGTGAGAGATTATTTCATGTAGACTGTTTGGGAATAAGAGAACATGAAGTTTCTGGTAGCAACTGGTTGTGTCAGGTTTGTCTCTGCAGGAAACAACTTCTTTCATTACATTCTTACTGCAAGGCCCAGGGTAGGGATGAAGGTAATCACACTCGTAAGAAGTCAAAATCTACAGACACTGCTGACGTTACAAAATTGGAGATTGTTCAACAAATGCTATTGAATTACCTCCAGGACTCTGGGTCTGCTGATGATGTGCATATATTCACTAGATGGTCTGTATTCTGTGCACTATTCACCATTTACTAATTATCTTAAGAATCCTTGGTCGGACAGATCTTCAGTAATCATGGCAAGATGATGTTTTGCAGGTTCTATATTTGTATGTGGTACAAAGAGGATCCCAGCAGTCAAGAGAAGTTTCTCTACTACCTTGCTAGGTTAAAATCAAAAGAAATTGTGCGTGGTTCTGTGATGAATTCATCCTTATTGACAAGGAGTTCTGTCAAGAAGATAACATTGGCCCTGGGACAGCATAGCTCTTTCTCAAGAGGATTTGACAGAATTCTTCACTTGCTTCTGGTTTGCTAGCTATCTTCTGTTGCTTTTATGTTATGTTTGGACTATTTGTGCTTCCTTTTTGACTGACTTTATCAATCACAGGCAAGTTTAAGGGAGGGTTCTCCTATGATTCGTGCTAGAGCATTGAAGGCGGTAAGTGAAGTTGTATAGCAAATTCTAGGGTTGTTATTTCATGGAAGAAAGTTCTCATTTTGGTTTTAGTAAATTATCTTACTGTTTTGTCCATTTTAATGCTGTGAGTAGGTTAGTACAATTGTAGAGGCTGATCCAGAGGTTTTAGGTGATAAATATGTTCAGACAGCTGTTGAGGGGAGGTTTTGTGACTCTGCTATACTTGTACGAGAAGCAGCACTGGATCTTGTTGGTCGATATATTGCTTCACATCCTAATGTTGCTTTGAGGGTAATGGTCTTTCAAATTTCTCGTCCTTACACATAGGTTTGATTTTATCCTTTTCAGTTTACATCATTTTATCTTCTCGTTTTCTTATCAGTACTATGGGAAGGTTGCTGAGAGAGTGAAAGATACTGGAGTGAGTGTTCGGAAACGGGCCATTAAGATCATAAGGGATATGTGCACTTCTAATGCTAATTTCTTAGAGTTCAACAGTGCTTGCATTGAAATTATTTCTCGTATTAATGATGAAGAATCAAGCATTCAGGTAGCCTTGGCAAGAAAGGACACACATTACTTTCTTTTGCATCAGATGTTTCCCTTTTTCTCTTCTAATACTATCAATTATATCTTCACTGATGGTTGTTCTCTCTTGGTTACAGGACATCGTGTGCAAGACATTCAATGAATTCTGGTTTGAAGAATCTTCAGGTAGACAAGACCACATTTTTGCAGAGGGTAGTTCCGTAACAGTAGAAATAGCAAAGAAGACTGAGCAAATGGTTGAAATGCTTAGGAAGATGCCCAGCAATCAATTACTTGTCATTGTCATTAAGCGGAATTTAGCACTTGATTTTTTGCCACAATCATCTAAGGCTGCTGGAATCAGTCCCGTGATGCTTGCTTCAGTACGCAAGCGATGTGAGCTTATGTGCAAGTGCTTGTTGGAGAAGATATTACGGGTATCCTTTTGTGTAGTTCTTTAATTCGTAATTCAAACACTGTTGAGTCTATATGCTTAATCTTTTCTTTTTGTAACCTTAACTGTGAATTGCAGGTAGAGGAAAATACTAATGAAGAGGAGGTGGGTGCTCTGCATTATGTGTTGCTCCTGCATGCTTTTTGTCTGGTGGATCCTACACTTTGTGCGCCGGCCTCTAATCCTTCTCAGTTTGTGGTCACATTGCAGCCCTATTTAAAGAGACAGGTTGTTAATTATTGCGTTTGTTTGTAAATAGCGCTCTGGAATTATTGTGCAAGTAGCACTAATTATCTATCACTTTTGGTATTGCCTTGTTTTGTATAGAGCAACTTAAGTTATCAGCACCAATAACTGAATAAGCCACTTTAGCATTCAATACATAAATTTTTGTTGGTCCTTCCCTAGATCTTTACATTATACTCGCCTGTTATTTTGGAAGGCAGGAGTATTATATGGACACAAAAAATATTTAAATAATCTGAAGATTGTTTTGAGTATAATTTCAGTAACTTTAGGGTAACCTCATTGTTTACATCAAATATTTGAGCTGTTGGAGATAAAAGGAGACAAATTTCTCTTTTAAACACTCTTTGATCTGTGCTCATTTAGCTTAGCATACATACATTTTATGACTCATTTCTTTCTTAATCTTATATCATGAAAAGTGAGAACATTATTTTTGTCAATTGCTACAAAGTATCACTTTTGGATGATAGCTTGATTATATTTGCATCAGGCTGACAATCGAGCAGTTGCACAGCTAGTGGAGAGTATAGTTTTTGTGATTGACTCTGTCCTGCCCTTGGTACGGAAGCTTCCTCAAAGTGTAATTGAAGATCTTGAACAAGATTTGAAGCAGATGATTGTCCGGCATTCATTTTTGACAGTCGTCCATGCTTGCATCAAGTACAGTGCATTTTTCCACCACTTTTAGCCTTTACTTTTTATTTGGTAGTTATCAACGATACTGTATCTGTCGTATCACCTGTACACATTCTTATAAGTCATTGCCAGCTGTTGCACAGTAATATGTTTGAATAGTAACTTCTAATTCTTGATTGTAGGCATGTCTGTTATTTTACTTTTTGCAGAGTTGACATGGATTTTCATTAGATGCGACATACGTACTTATTTATGTATTCTAACTAATTATCAACATTGATAATGCTGTATCATGTTATCTCTTCTACTGTCTGCATAAATGTCTGATTCATTGTTAATACAATTCAGACCAGAGGGCATTTAGCCCAATGGTAGCAAGGTGTTGCGGCGTTCCTCTCAAGCAGTGAGGACTCAAGTCCGTCGGGGACAAATGGTGTAGACTAAGGAGTGATTTAGTGGGTGTGTGAGTTTGCCTTAAAAAATTAGAACAATTCAGAGTTGTGTTCATAGATTTCATGAGTGAATATTTAATTGTTTGAGTTAGCGAATTATTCTCTTTTAAACTGCAGTCCTTTTGAAAATTAATTCATGCTTTTCTATCACCATCAACTTTCTCAACTAGCTATCATTATATGTATTAGTGATAATGATTTGTTTACCTACAGGTGCCTTTGCTCCATGAGCAAAGTATCAGGAAATGGCGCATCAGTAGTTGGATATCTTATGCAGTTGTTCTTCAAGCGCTTGGATTCTCTGGGTTTTAATAATGTACAGGTTGGGGACCCAATTAAAATGTCATGATATCTTATCATGGAACGCAGTTGTCTTTTTGTCTCAACTGACAGATTTTTGTTCTTATATTATATGAGAAACCATGTGGATCTTTGTGAAACCTTTTATTACATTTTTTTTCTTACATGTATACTATTATTGCTCAACACTTTATAATTTCTTTTTCTTAATAGTCCATGATAAAGTATCTATTATTTTTACTTTCCTGAGTTAGAAAACAACTAAACTAACCTGTTCGTGATTATTTTCAGCAAGTATGTCGGTCCCTTTTCTGTCTAGGATTGCTTATTCGCTATGGAAGTTCGTTGGTAGCTACGTCACAGTCCAGCAAACAGAACCTAGCTGTTTCTGATAGTCTCAGTTTGTTTAAAAAGTACTTCTATGCAGAAGATTTTGCTTTAAGGATTAGATCATTGCAGGTAATTCTTCCTGCTCTTTTTCTTCTGGCCTTTTTCACTATATCACTGAATTCTGCTATCATGTCTGTAGGCATTAGGTTATGTTTTAATTGCTCGGCCAGAATTTATGTTAGAGAAGGACATACAAAACATCTTAGAGGCAACACTCTCTTCTAGCGTTGATGATCGCCTGAAGGTAAATACATCATACAATTTTGAGCCTTTAAGTTGGAGAAACGCCTTATCTGTTTCTTCTGAGGGATGACTCTGAGCTTGCAGCATGCTAATTTATTTGTTTTCAATTAATATTCTTCAGATGCAGTCACTACAGAACTTGTATGAGTACCTTCTAGACGCAGAACGCCAGATGGAGAATGATAAAGCTGAAAATGATACAATTGCTTATAGTACAGCTGCAGGCAGTGTGCCGGTTGCTGCAGGTGCTGGTGATACTAACATTTGTGGTGGAATAATTCAGTTATACTGGAATAGCATTCTAGGGAGATGTTTGGATTCAGACGAGGATGTGCGTCAATCTGCTCTTAAGGTGACTGGTTATTTTCATGTTTTCTGAAGTTATGTATGTCCAATGGTTCATAGTTGATCTGCTCACCAGTATGAACTACCCTTAAAAAGATGTAATCACTGTTTTTGGGAGCTTTTTCGTGCTGTATTTCATCACGTCTATTCTAGAGGACATTTCCCTTGATTCCAAAAAGGTTGACCTGGTCATCTATCCAATCTTTACAACACACCAAAACAGTATAACCTATAATAACTAGTTGAACTTATGAAATCTAAAGCCTGATTAGTTTTGTGGTTGGCTCAATGTTATGGGTGTGATAGAAAAATCTACGGTTGAAATTGCAGACTCAATACTTGGTACCTTCCACCTTTGTGACCAAGATTTTTATGTGTACTGCTCTTGTTAAACAGATTGTGGAAATTGTGCTGCGCCAAGGTCTAGTTCATCCCATCACTTGTGTGCCATACCTTATAGCACTTGAAACAGATCCACAAGAGGCAAACTCTAAGCTGGCTCATCATCTGCTGATGAATATGAACGAGAAGTACTTCCTTGCACCCCTTTTAGTTTGTTATTATTCCTATGGTCCCGATTTATTGCTTATTTTAAAAAAAAGCAGATAGTTACGGACAATGGTGATTCCCAGTCTTGATGTTCTCATGAATAATGTATTTAAGCATATTTCCAGGTATCCTGCCTTCTTTGAAAGTCGTCTTGGGGATGGACTTCAAATGTCATTTATTTTCATGCAATCAATGAGTCAAAGTTTTTCTGAGAATTCAGACCCAAAAGCCCAAACCAAGACACCTAATAATACGAAGGGAAAATCAGATGGTAGCTCCTTTTCTTATGCAAGATTGGGTGTTTCTCGAATTTACAAGGTTATTCGTGGAAATCGTGTGGCGAGAAATAAATTTATGACCTCAATTGTTCGCAAATATGATACTCCAGGCTGGCATAACTCAGTGGTCCCTTTTCTGATGTTGGTTATCTTCAATTCTGTTCATAAATTCTTTGCTAGTGGTAGTTTTCATTTTTACTTGATTAAAATTTCTTTTTTTTTCTCTCTCAGATACTGCACAGAGATCCTTTCTTTACTCCCTTTTTCATTACCTGAGGAGCCTCTGTATCTAATCTATGCTATAAACAGAGTTATACAAGTTAGGGCTGGGGCAATAGAGTCCAACATGAAAACATTCTTGCATAAGCTGCAAGAGCATAAACGAAAAGAACCTGCAAATGGTATAATCCAGAATGAGCCAATTGCTCAAAATATTTCTGATGAGAATGCATTTGTAGATGATAATCGGCAAGTTGTATCAGAACTTCCCAGTGAGATTTCATTTACTCATTCTGTGCCTGTGGAGCTTGATCAAACTTCTATCAACCCGGAGAATGATAATATTACCATCCCTGCAGATGATCTGCCGAACATCCAGGTAGAGATTAGATAAATCATGCAAGTCATCATTTGCATTTAGATGAACATTGTATCTTACTGCATTGCACACAGTCTACTTGTTTAGTGGGAATTTGCATGCTCAATGTTTTGGTATCATACAGGCTGACTGCCTTGCAGCTTGTGCGCTGCAACTTCTTCTGAAGCTTAAAAGGCACCTAAAGATAGTCTATGGTTTGGATGATGCTCGATGCCAGGTATTGCTTCATAATTCTATCCTATTAGGTAACACGGTGTGGTGCCAGGGGAAGGGTTGGGGAAACCCGGCCTAGATGGGAATACCACCCCCTGGACCTGGTGACACCCAAATCCAAAAAACCCGGTTAAAATTTACCGGGCTTGGGCACCACCGGGAACTCTTTTGTTGTTGTGACCGAATGTGAAAACATGGTTAAATTGGGATGACACCCCGCAAAACAGGGAAAAACCGGGGAAAATGAGAAAGTCGGATGTGGTGTTGATGCGTCACCTGGGGAAAAATGGGACGACTGCCAATGGTCTTAAAAGAGTGTGTATGACTTTTGATCATCAATTTATTTACCTTATAACCCCAGAAAAAAGGAACATAAGAAGAGATTGTAACTTCCACTATTTAATATTAAAAACCATTTGAATTTTCTTGTAGGAGGATGATTCTTAGGGGGATGGAACCGAGTTATGCTTTTGTTCTGTATTTTCATGTTAATGTGGCACTGTGATTTTGTAGGCTTTTTCTCCAACTGAACCACCCAAACCAGGGGAGTTTTTTTCACGGCAGAATATTCCTTTCAATGTTGGTGAGGCAAATATCACTCAACCAACCACGTATCAGGAGATTTTACAAAGATACCAGGTAAATATAGATGCTTCTTTGTATCTGTTTTTAAATGTAGTCAGAGGTGGCAATATCAACTCATTTAGTTACGAATGGGACTATCGTGATATGTTTTTTCTTTATTACTGGGTAATAAAAAATATTGGCTAAAAGTGAAAAATGTAAATACACGCCAAATGGATCCAAAGTCACCCAAAGTGAATTTTAAATGCATGCAACTTTTTTTCCTCCTTTTTTCTCTTTTTTCAAAACAATTCTTTTTATTATTATAAATAATACGCTTTCTTTGTAAAATTAAGAAAAGGGGCCGTTTCAGGTCGAGCTGACCCAACCTGTTACGGCTCATACCAACAAAGTACCCTTTATCCAATCTGCCTGACCCGTCTATTTTTATCCCACTTAAAATTTCTCCATACACCCATTTTCTAATCTTTCTAATCCTGACACACACACATAACAGGAATTCAAGAACGCCTTGAAGGAAGACACTGTTGACTACTCGGTCTATACAGCAAATATAAGAAGGAAGCGCCCTCCTGGAAGGAGGAGTATCACCAAGGCAGCAGCAGTTCACATCAACGGTGGTGGAAACAATGGAGACGACGACGATGATGACGACGAGACGTGGGGCAGTGGGACACGTACAGTAGCAAGCGGTGGCAGGAGAGGCGCTATCAATACCAGAAGTCAGCAGAGGTTATAGTTGTAAATACACATTACAGGTACAACAAGCTAACATTGTACAGCTGGTAGTAGAAGAAAAAGAAACAAGCCTTGGTGCAGCATGCAGGCTATATTTTCCAACTCCACCCCTAAAATAGTCAAATCGCATCAATTTTTAAACATTTATTTTGTCTTTCGTAACCATTGTGGTTTTAGAAGTCGTCTTTCGCGTTGTCTTAGTGCACCCTTGGGTTATAAACCCGGGCGGTCTTATGTAAATTTTCATAGATTGAGATTTAGTTTAGGACTGTTTGCCCGTAGTTGCCTTGCCTGTACATCCATTATTTTCTTGGATTATATTCCTCACCTTGCTTAGGTTTTAATTTGGTTTTCTAGTCATATTTTGTTTTATATCTTTAGATGATCCATGTTTGATTTTGAAATGAATAATTAGTTTTTAAACTTTATATATTTTTGTATAGCTATTAAACAATTTCAAAATGTTTTTATCCTTTTTTCCCCAATGAAGTTGAGTATTTAAGACAAAATCAGTTTTTACTTTTTAACATAGAGCTTAGACTGTTGAACTAAAAGTAAATTTAAATGGAAACGAATAATAATGTCATGTAAATTAAACAGAAGCTACGTGAAGACTGTTGAGTATTTTATTAATCTTTTATATATACAAGCATTTTTTGCTTTTATTACATAACATTTAATCTCAACAAACTACAATACTAAAAATATGTGAGTGAGAGTTTTTATATTATATGGAATGGTTGTGAGTGATTGTGAGTGAAGAAGGGAGAAAATGTTACTGTTCGTCCTTAAATTTAAAGATTTACTGTTCTCTTATAAATTTTTTAATATTTTTGAAAATAGTTGTGAGTGAAAGAGAGAAAAATTAATAAACAATGTATAAAAATATATTATTTAAATAAAAGGAGAGAAGAATTGATTTTTAGTGTAATTATAAGAATAAAAATAAGAAATGTGACACATTGTGACACATTTGAATGCTCTAGACATATTAAATTTATCCGGATCCATGGCCATTTACACTAGCTATTGGGCTCCGTGTATCACATTTTACACAATTTATTTTTCTCTTATGTATTGGCAAGTCTATTCACCCTATATCACATTTTCAATCTGGGTAAGCATACTAGATTTTTACGTCTTTTGCTTTTATAAACAAACAAAACAAACAAAGGGGTAAGCATACTGTTTGTTTGTTTTTGTTTCATAAAGGGGGCTTAATAATTTGAGGCATCAATCTAGAGCTTCATTTTTACATCGATGGCCTGGCTCTGCTCGAGCACACAGGTGCATTGGTTTTAAAATCACATGAGATTAGGATTACCGATACTTATCTTGTATTCACTTCATTGTAGTTCCACTTTGTTGCAATTTCTAATATATGCATACGCACATGCACGGGTATAAATTTTATGTAAATTGAATTTTTAATATACATAATATTTAGTTTAATTTATTTATATAACCAGACTAGCGTGTTACATTGCATACACACACATTTTTTCTGTATATTAACATATTTTTGCTTCTTTATTATGTTTAATTTAATCACCAAAACATAGTGATATTCTTAGGCTCAAATTGAGAAAGGAACTAGAGAGAGAGAGATTCACGATTCAAGCTAACTACCATCTTTAGTTGATATGCGTTTATAGACCGTTAATTCGGTTATGTGGTTGTTACAGATTTGCTTATTACCATGCGACTTCCCTTCTTGACCAAACGACGATCAAGAATAGCACGCGGTTCCAGAGTAAAACGCGGAGCGGCCGGAAGAGGAATGGTCGGGAAGTGAGGACCATTAGCATGCTTCAAGAGGGAAACATGAAAAGTAGGGTGAATCATAGACTCCGAAGGTAAATCTAACCTATAAGCACAAGCACCCAATCGTTCCGCCACCAAAAAGGGGCCATAGAAACGAGCTGCCAGTTTTGGGTGACGATGAAGTTTCAAGGAAGATTGAACAACAGGTTGTAGTTTGACACACCCAGTCTCCCACATTGAATACCCGATCAGTGCGGTGTTTGTCAGCCATTTATTTCATCCTGTTCCTGGCGGCATGTAAATGGCGTTTGAGAGTTTGAATCATAGCTTCTCTGTCACGGTGAAGATCCTCTACAGAAGCTAAAGCAGTATTATTAGGAATGTAAGGGATATGCAGGTTGGGTTTATAACCAAACAAGGCCTTAAACGGTGACATATGAATAGAGGAGTGATAGGAAGTGTTGTACCACCACTGAGCCAATAGCACCCATTTAACCCACTGCAAAGGAGCATCCATCATCATACGTTGTAAATAAGATTCAAGGCATCTATTTAACACCTTAGTTTGCCCGTCCGACTGCGGGTGATAAGCACTAGAAGTAGCCAGTGTAACACCCTGCAAACACATGAATTCCTGCCAGAACTTGCTAATAAAGATAGGATCTCGATCAGACACTATGGTCGTAGGATTGCCATGTAGTTTAAAGATGTTGTCAAGGTACAACTGAGCTAGAGAAGCTGTAGTGTAGGGATGAGCAATAGGGATAAAGTGACCATATTTAGTAAGGCAGTCCACCACCACCCAAATGGTATTCTTTCCCTGAACCTTAGGCAATCCTGAGACAACATCCATAGTGATATCCGAAAAAATGGCATGGGGAGCTGGTAATGGAGATAACAATCCTTAGGTAGCAGTAGTCTCATACTTAGCTCTTTAACAAGTTACACATTGTTTGATAATGGCATGAACATCTTTAGAACACACTTTCAAATAGAAAAGCTCCCTCAGTCGATATAAAGTGGCTCGAAAACCTGAATGCCCCCTGATGAAGAGGAATCACAAAGATTGATAATATCATTACAGAGAGAAACATCATTGCCAACTAAAATCTTCCCCTTCCTGGTTAAAACCTTCCCATTCCAGTTCCTATTCTTGATAAGTTCCCCATTAATTAACTTTTGTAACAACTGAGAAAGATTACTATCACTTGACCAAGATTGTTGGATCCTGTCCCATAATAAGGGTTGAATAGAGCTTAAGGTCATAGACAGTAGTGCCAACCCCAACACCTTGGATAAAGCATCTGCAACTTTGTTATCAACCCCTTTTTATAGGAGATCTCATAATCATACCCCATCAATTTGGAGAGCCACGTCTGTTGTAAGGGGGTAATGATCTTCTGATCTAACAGATGCTTAAGACTCTGCTGATCCGTTTTGATGACAAAATGCTTCAGGATCAAGTAATGGTGCCACAACTTGATTGCTAATAAAGTAGCTAAGAGCTCTTTCTCATAGCCAGACAATGCTCGCTGTCTAACAAAAAGGGCATTGCTAATGAAAGCAATTGGGTGCCCATCCTGCATTAGTACTGCACCCATACCCTTAGATGAAGCATCAATTTCAATTACAAAGGTCTTTGAAGGGTTAGGCAATGCCAAAACAGGAGAAGAAGAGA
>BJCN01144223.1:0-11820 GCA_018326445.1 Flaveria brownii
TGTTTGTTTGATTTGATTAGAAGAAGAGGGTTTTCTCTGTTTCGTTTGGTGGTGGCGGTGGCAGCGCCGGTGACGGTCACTCGGTGGTGGCTCCGACGGTGGCGTTTGCGGTGGCTATGGCGGTGGCAGATTAAAAAATTCAAGGGCTGTGCAGTAGGAGTTGTACCCTGTGGATGAGAGGAGGTACTGCGAGCTACAGTACCTCCCCCTCACACACCGTCATTGGTTTTTAATATTAATAGAATGCGCGGACCTTAAGTATATACATAAAAATATAAAATAGTTTTCGGTATTCCATGCATATAAAGATAAAATTGTATACAACATAGACACCTGCACATAAATAATTATAAACAATTATTCTCTTGCTTATTTTTGTGTTTTTTTATGCTCATACGATTTCAATTTTCATTTAACAAACACATATAACTTAGTCATTAACTTATTTTATGTATGACGTTTATTATAGGAGCTATTATCGATGTACATATCAAGGATGTAACGTGAAGAAACAGGTTCAAAGGCTATCCAAGGACGAGGGAGTCGTTGTAACGACTTATGAAGGAACACATACACATCCAATCGAGAAAACTACTGATAACTTTGAGCATATTTTGACTCAAATGCATATCTACTCTTCCTGCTAGCTTAATAGGAAAACTAATAAAGCATAAACAGCCAACTATTTAGATGATTAATTTAATAATGCTTTAATTTTTGTAATCCTTTGTGTTTAAGTTGCTTAAACTTATATTTATGTTTAATAACTTAAATATATCAGTTTAAATAACTCAAACAACTCAAACTTGATACATTAAAATACGTTTGGTTATTTTTTTGTTTTATTATCTAGTACACTTAAAGAGACATCATTGTGATATAGTTGTATGCCTCTAACAAATATAGATTCAAACCCTGTAGAGTACAGGTATAATGATTTTAAAAGTAGAATATATGTAAAGCAGAAAATGTATGTTTGCGTAAACAAATGTATTACACTCAAAGTAATGATGTTGTATTAGCACTCATATCTTCCTGTCTAATTAACAAGGTGTTCTATAACAAGAAAGACGTATAGAAAGCAATTAGTTAGCTTAGATGGACTTGGTAAAAGCATCTAGAAATCAAGTATATATTAATCTGAATATTCTCATTTTACATGTCACGCCTAAATACTAGTGTATATTATCTTCCTGCATGTTGTATTATTTTAAATACAATACACGTGTGTGCACGATAAATTAAAAAAAAAATTAAAAGCACTTATCTCAACTTTAGTTTATACATATGCATATGATGCATGCCTAACCATTAACTTAAAAATTAATTAATTTGTTTAACTATTCATCCTCCCTAACAGTTAAATGGTTAATTAATTATTTAATTACATCTCTTATATTTTCTTTCATTTCTAACAACAACAAATAACAACAAATAGCGATAAACTTTAATGATAGAACAAATAAAACATTTACATTATGTAAGTACTTTACGTCTACATACATATACATAAAACAGTTAACTTGCGCATACATAAAACAAGACTCTACGCAAATACTAAACAATGAAAAAAAAAAACTAGAAACTTTAATTAGGTTGTAAGATACACCCAAGATACCAAGCCCGTGTTACATTGAAATCATGAGTTTTCTTAAATAAAAAAAAAAAGAAAGAAAAGAAATATCAAACATCAGTCGCAAATCATAGTCCATATGTTTGCTAGATGACTTGTGCAACTAGGAATCTAGGATAGTAACATGGACAAACAACCAGTGTCAACCATACGACCACGTAGGGTGCAGTGGGATGATGTTACACTTAACAAATTGCTACAAAATAACACTAAAATCATTCTTCATATTTTTTCCATTTTCAATAAATAGTAGTTGATTTTTTCTATATAGTTTTTTATAAATAAGTTATTTTGTGTCGCTTAGCATCCTTTATAAATAAAAAAAGAATAAAGAATGCTAATCTTTTATTTGAGCAAAGATATACTTGGAATTATTAATTTAATTTAGCTTAAATCCACCCACATCTAAAAACAACAGTTATAAAATTACAAGATTATCATCTTAATCCCAAAAATAGCAATAATTAAAAACTTTATTGCTATTGCGTCATAATTGCTATGGACTGTTTAGTTGGTTCTTTTAGTTTCCCGTTATTGTTTTCATTAGATAAGTTTCTCGTGATGGTGTATCTAAGCCCTGGCTTAATCGTTTTTTAGATATACTCTACCACTAGGTTAGATACCCGTGTATTATATGTGTTGAAATAAAAAATTATATAATAAGTCATATAAATGTATAATCTAATATATGTTGTAGATAACATATCAATATAGTTATTATATATAACAAGTATATCTAAAATATATAAACAATATAAACAATAGTATAAAAAAGATATTATTATTCATAATTACATAAATCTTTTTATAAATCTGTTTTAAATATTTTAGTTTTAACGATAATTAGCTACAAATTAAAACTATATTTTAACAAAATTAAGTTTTATTAAAGTTTTTTTAACAAAATGTTGTTTATTTATATAAAGAAATTCTCTTGATTATTATAATATTAAATGAGGTTTATTACGAAAACTTTTTTAAAGTCAAAATTTTTCCCAAAGTTATAAATCTATTGTGATGGTAACATATAGATAATTCTAAACGGAGTCTAATTTGATATGACGTGAAAATACTTAAAAGATAAACATACTATTAATAATTATTTTGTTTTATTAGAGTACGTTAAAAAACAATAAACAATATTATATATCTTCCATTTTTTGGGCCTAAATGATTCACTTCACAGCACGTATTACTTTAGCCCAATTCACGAGGGCAGAGGAATTTTGGTGGGAACCATGAACCATTTCCCGCCATTTATCCTTCGATGTTACCCCGAATCTTCAAATTAATTCATGATTACTCCAACTCCATCTAACCATTGTAGTTCTTCACAAGATCCACACCAATAAACCACTGTAAACAATCGCTAATCGCAATGGAAGTCATCAAATCACAGAAGAAAGCTTCATCAGCAGCGGCATCATCTACCGGCGTTTCAACGCTTCCTCTTTACCGTTCGGCTCCCACTCTCGAAGTCAGATTAGAAGATTTTGAGCGATTCGCCGTCGATCGGCTTATAGGTTGAATTTCTTTCTCGATATTCGTATTCAACTTTATATTATTCTCATTGATCTATGAATCGCCTTCGTTGATCATCACCGTAACACTTGATGATATGCAAGATCCATTTGCATCTGGTAGTTATAACTTATAAGTTATGTTAGAGATCTGGTGATTTGTAACTGAACAAAAAACTACGTGTTCTTATTGCTAGGGTTAGGGTTTTGCAAATTGGTTGAAGGTTCTGCAAATTCCAACTTCTTGTAGTAAAATTACTTGCGCTTTATCGACCAAGTACCTGCCAATTTGAATCATTAATATGGTTTGATGAATAAAATTAGGAGTTGTATTTAGCTTTTGTAACTGGACAACAAATGGCGTGTTCTTATGTCTAGGGTTAGGATTTTGAATTTAGGGTAAAGGTCATGCAAATTTCAACTGCTTATAGTAAAATTATTTGGACCTTATTGACCAAGTAGCTGCCAGTTTGAATCATTAATCTAGTTTGATGGATGAAATTAGGAGTTTTATATAACTTATGAGAATTAGATTAAGTTTCACATTAACTTCTCAGAGGACTTTTCATTTCAACATATTTTTTAGTTTTTTAGTGCTAACCAGTAGAAGTGGACTGTTATTTGGTGTACACAGTTCTTAGAGGGATTTCTGATGGACTAGCTAGAGGGAAGAAGCCTGATGAAATGGAGAATTTGGTTAGTGGTAGTTTTCTTTATGTTTGATAAGTTTACACTTCAACACAATGTTTATATTTTTCTGGATCAAGTAGGTACGTGATCTATGGAAGGCCAATATGAGGCATCCACAGGCGTCAGAGGTTGTCAATAAAGATATCATATCTCATTTTGTTTTGCGTCTAGTGTATTGTCGATCGTAAGTTTTTGAACTTCACCATTTCTTTAATTTTTAGTGATTTGACATCTTATGTTAATTTTTGAACTAATCTTGTAATCTCTCTTTTGTGATATCTTAGAGAAGAATTAAGGAAATGGTTTCTTTCAATGGAAAGTACTCTTTTCCGCTATCGGTTTCGGCTTGAAAATTCTGATGTACATGTATGATTAATTAAGCTTTTTTTTCCTTCACATTTATATATAAGTTAAGCTCTTTTAGTTCTCCTATTTATTAATGATTGGGCATTAAATTACAGTTGGCTTTGATGACTGAACTTGGCATTCCATACAAAGTTGTCTCTCCAAAAGAATTTGAGGTATTGCCTTGCTATGTATCTAATTTTCTTAATAACTCATTCTACTTATTTGTTATTCTTTGTGGTTCAGCCAAATATGTTAGATACTGATTATCTATTTTAATGAAGCAAGCATATTCTTGTTTTATGATTCTTTTCAGGATTTACGGGAGAAATTGAACTTAGTTGCACGCTCTGTTAGCCAACCTTTACCCACTCGTATGTCATAAATGCATTACCTTTAGTAACCTATTTTTTTTGGTTTTTGTTATTGTCATTTAGCTCAAGTGTTTTAACTTTATTTATTTTGTATGTGGTTTTGTCTATTGCAGCTAATGGATTGTACAAGGTACATTGCCTAGTTGAACCTTCTGCACAGTTTGTTTAGTCATTAAAATTGGAACCTTTATCTTCTATGACCATATTTTGTGTTTGACACTATCATTTGCAAGTCTGATTTGCCCTTTTTCATGTAAGTTTCTTTTTATTTGTTGTAGGTTTCATTTGAAGAAGTTCCAGAACTTGTGGCAAGCCGCAAAGTGTTCATCCAGAAAGGATATGCATATGTTGCACTAAATCAGGTGAGTGAAGTATTACACTCTTTTTTCACCACTGATGTAGTACAAAAGCTATATTATTAAGTGATGTTTTTGTTGTTATTCAATTAGGTTGTCTCGTTTGTTGTTCCACACTTCCGTAGCCATCTTTCAAAAGCTCTTGTCATCACAAACAGGTTATTCTTGAACTTGTATTAGATGCTGTAAATGATTTTAATTGCATGGTTATTGTTATAGCTGGAAAAATTGGTGGATTGGAATGGGCATGGTTGGGTTGGCCTGAAACACTTTTGTCTTAATAATTGAAGCTTCTTAGAAATAATTATGGTGTCAAATATAATTACATGATTTTTATTTGTTCGTTACGAATATAATTGTTTGAATCAAATGATTTAGGAGGCTTACGCATTAAAATGCACTTTAGGCGACTTTCAACCCATTTGACTTGTTATCTTACAGACTATTCTTTTTTGCCTGTTTGACATTTTAGAGGCAAAACATTACCTGAGTTGACCCATAAAGTTTGCTGACTGCTCATTTTTTACTTCTCAGGAAGTGGACATCCATGATTAGGGAACAAGAAAAGGACCGGCTAACACCTGTGAGTTATAAATTTAATTTAATCAATTTTCATTTTGCATGGATTAAAAGCCAATCTTTTAATTTGTTATGAACTAGATAGTTGAAGCTCTTGCTACCAGTTATGTGGGTCCTGATTATTGCCAGGTATGCTGCCTAATTTTATTTTTTATTTTTACATTCTGAAAGTGTTAATTTGATGCTTGATTTTTATTGTTGTTATCTTGATAGGACAAAGAATTGGGTGAAATATCTTTGAAGGACATTGATCAAGTAGCAAGAACTTCATTTCCTTTGTGTATGCAGCACCTCTTCAACACAGTAAGTGTTATAATACAAAGCGTGCTCATTTTTAATGCTAATTTGATGTTAATTTATTGAAAATTTGCTTATATTTTGTATTTATTTTCATCACATATGATCAGTTAAGAGATGATCATCATTTGAAGCATGGAGGGAGGATGCAGCTGGGCTTATTTCTTAAGGTACTATATTTTAAATTTCCATCTGAATAAATTTATGCTGTATACCTTGGTCCTTGTAATTTAAGATGTCTACCAAGTAGCAACTCGCTATATTTTAGATAATAGGAGTAGAGATGGTGAAATGAATGGGTTGGGCTGGCTGGTTAACGGGTCATAGTGGGAACTTTTGGTAGTTGGTATAGGTCAAATCGTTTCTTGATCAGTTTTATTTATAATGTTAGAATTTTCAATATTTAATTAGTGTCACATGTGATTAAAAAAAAAGCTCTATCATTTAATGATAATCTAGTATTTTCAATAACATGGTTTAGAAGGATTTATGCATTATAAATAGATTTTAAGCTACTTTCTATTCGATTTCTATTAAGCTACTTTGTTTCCTCTTTCATTATTTATTTCTCATCACACATTTGACCAGTAAATGAACATGATTGAATCAACCCTTAGTATGTTAAAAGTGCCACCCATGATCTAAATTATGTAACTTATTGTTTAAGCTCCTTATGCTGAACTTGACTGCAATCATAATCTTTGGTTATTTTTCAGGGTGTTGGGTTGAAGTTGGATGATGCACTTGCATTTTGGAAGGCAGAGTTCTCTCAGAAGGTAAACATTGATTGTTTGAACTAGTTAACAATTACTTTTGGAGAATTTAAAATTTTGAACTCTCTGTGTGTTTGTGTGTGAACTGTAAAAATATTACATTTTCTTTGCAATTACATGAGTTTTTCAGCGAGTGGTAAGTGATTGTCTTTAACGATTTTAGGTTGGTGCTGAGAGATTTGACAAAGAATATGCATATGGCATACGCCACAATTATGGTAAAGAAGGAAAGAGAACTGTAAGTATCGACTCTAAATAATCATGCTCATTTATATTACTTATTTAATCAAGATAACTGATTGGCTTGTAATGTTGAAATCAAAGATTGTAGTATATGTTTGTTATAGCTTGCAGTTGATGAGATTAATTTGCTGTAAATCTTAGTGTGCAAATTTATAAATTGGTATGCTAGTCTCTTTTGCCTTTTAAATGTATTAACATATTAATTATTTTTCAGGACTACACACCCTACTCTTGTCAAAAGATTATCTTATCAACTCCTGGAGTTGGAGACCATCATGGTTGCCCTTATCGTCATTTTAGGTAAATTCTTTTACTGATTTTTAAAGTCGCTTAAAGTTGGAAAAATAAACTTTCTTTTTAGGTTGCAAGTACTTTAAACCAAGATCTGTATTTGTTTATAAACTCTCTTGTCAATGGATTAGTTCGATCCAAAACTTGAGATAAAGGGTGTAAACGGAAAAAAAACTATTTTTGTTCAGTTCTATTAAAATGTTTGTTGGCTACTTTTACCATTTTATCCTTGTTTCCACACCTACAGTGAAGAAAATTTAAGAGCTGCTCTTGGTAAAATGGGAGTAAACAGCCGTGCATTGGAGGATGTGATACAAAAAGCAAAATCTAGACATTATCAGGTCATAACTCATTAATTCTTATTTTGTACACTTTATTCTTTATATGTTTTGAAATCTGAAGCATTGCTATTTTAATGAATATATGTGTAGTTGGCATGCACTTTGACATTTGAAGCTCTTCACAACTCATCTTGTGATGCTGGAATCAATCATCCAAACCAATACTTCAGTGACAGCCAAAAGATCCTGAAAGAAAAGGTAACTTATAGAGGTGAAAAAATGGCGGTCTGGGTAGTGGGTGAAAAGACAGTTGACGTTTGTGCAGATCGAAAAGGGACAGGTTGGGCTGAGTGACCCAAAGCATTTTTTATCCCATTGTTAAAACTTTTACAAATAGTTGTTCGTTAAGTGTGGTTAGAAAAACTACATATAATTACATTTTACAAGAAATAGTATTTTTTCAACGAAGCATTTCACAAAGTTGCTATATGGAAGTAATATTTTATACGATCCAAGCCTTGCTGACAGTTATAGTAACTTCAAATGGTTTTTGAGGTTGAAGAATGTTTGAATGTTGAATGATTTCATTGGAATAATGATGAAACTTGTTACTATTATGTGACATTTTCTGAATAGAAATAGTAGAGTGTGCATGTATAACCGGCTCTGTTATTGAAAATACTGCTGGTTTTTTTGTTGCAGAATATGTCAACAGCTTGATGCATCATATCATCATTTTGTACCATTGTAATGTTGTACAACGGCAGTGTAAGTACCCACCAATCTTTCTTTACATGTTACATTCATGTTTACTTAAAGTACACCATGTTCTTAATAAAACCCAGTGAAGGTGAAAATTTCAAATCATTTTTTTATTAATGGCCTGATTCGGGATGTGTTTTTATATCAAACGGGTAAAATAAATGAAATTAGTCAAATAAATGAAATTAGTCCAAAAAGAATCAAACACATTGAAAGTCACCTAAAGTTTATTTTTAGTGCACACAAGATTGTATATCATGTTTAACATTGCTTTTTTTACATAATGAACATATTAATCATCTAAAATAATAAAATGGACAAAAGGAGTTAACCTAGTTGGCTTGGATTGTACTTAGGTGAGACATGTTTTGACGGCAAAACTTGTTTTGATCATTTATGCTGTTCTGTCACATACATGTTTTTTTACAGATCATTAGGTTTACACGATATCAATTTTCATCTATAAATGATCCGTGACATTTCATGCCTTTTTGATTTGTTCTAATTCCCTTACATTAATATTTCAAGATTTTCTTTTCCAGGTGGTCGTGGGAGTCACATTGTGAATCAGCATCGATAAACTATGCACATGTATATTTAAGCAGCAGTATTCTGTTATAGTGATTAGTGGTATATCTAGAAGCTTCTAAATTGAAAACATTAAATTCATTTTAAGCAAATGAAATGAATCTCTGAAATTCATTTTAACATCTGCAAAACAAACCTTTAACTATTGTTACTTGTCTAATAGAAATTAAAGTGCAAATGACATGTAGGGATGACCAACGAGCATGATTTGATGGGAAAATCTGAAACCAGAAACATTTGAGATGGGTGTATGGGTATGAAATTAGTATTAAAAGTTTTGTTAGTCGGAAACTCGGGATGGGTATGATATTAGTTGATACACATTTAATTATTTGAACTTGTTACTTGGAACCTTGATTAGACGCACTTAAGTCAGTCATAACCTCTAGTTGGCTTGGATTGTACTTAGGTGAGACATTTAATTATCTGGACCATTTTCACCGTATAATGTTTTTATTGCTTCCTGCTTGAGCAATTTTGTTTTGTTAAACAATTCGACGAGAAGATTTAGGAGAAATGGCCACTTATGACGCCAATAGAACAGGCATGATAGCCGCAATTCCAAACATCTTTCTCTGCCATAAGAGATTGTCAGCTAAGGTAGTCTAACTACCAAAGCTGCAAGGATACAAATGCAAATAAGCATTTGTTGATATGTTTCTAAGGGGATATCTTGATGGTAAGCTTTCTTTTTCGCATCCAAGAGTTCGATGGCTCAAATCTTACGAAGTGTAGGCGTAAGTGACCAATAGGAGTAGATTAAAAACATTCCATGAATTTCATTTAGCCATATTGCATTTTTGATCATGCCAAAATCTTTGGCAAGATACGCGAGTGCACCATTTATAATCACTGGGTTTATATGACATCCAAATAACATGACTCAGATTAGCAACACCAACATAAGGTAAAAATGGTCCAGAAGAGTTTGCTTGGTTCTTGACCGGAGTGATGACTTTGTTAGTTGAGCAATATTTTGTAAATCAATCGTGAATATGTTCAATCACAATTTTGTTCACTAATCGTTTGGTCGTAAAATTGGACGTAAATAGTTTTGGTTGCATTTGCAGTCGCTAACAGTTTCGTACTTTCGTCTTCAAGGGTTTGCACACAAATCAGTTGCAACCCACATTACTTTCACTTTGCTGTCATGCGGTCTACATAGAGAGTTTGGATTTGATGTCTCATTTGTAGCGTGCATGGTAGGATTGTATATATTGAGCGCGTGTGATTTGTTGTTTTACGTGTTGTTATATTTTACATTACACAAATAAGAGATACAAAGTGAGACAGTGTTATCTCAGTTCCCATGTATCATTACACATTAACGGTACATCCAAGTAAAAGTACAATAAATTTTCATGTGACACCCAAGCTAACAACTAAGATGCCATTCTATAATTTTCTTCAAAACAAAAGCTAATGCAAAAACCATCAGAAACTCAACAAACATCTCGAAAATCGTAGAAATCAAACAGAATTAGGATCTTTCCCTTTCTAGTTAGCTAATGTAGAGATGGACCTTAACCGCAAACATGAAAAGACACACAAAACCAAAGAAAAGCAATGTATGCATCAAAACAGCTGCTCCGCTCGTCTGAAAGCTGCCAAACTCAACACAACGCCTATGTCCCGGAAGCTGAAACAATAGCCCTGGTGTGAATAACACGAAGAGCACCACCGAAACAAAAACCGGGCCCCAATCCAACATCTTAGGTTCTTTAAAAGCAAAAAAAAAAAAAAACTATATTAGTTTGTTTGTATTGTTATGTTTCTTTTAGGTGGTTTGAATTGGTGTATTATATAAAGGAGATAAAGAGGGTTAAGTTGGCATAGACTTTGGTGAGAAGCAAAGGGCTTGGTGTGGGTGGGAGGGAACCTAGTGAACCAAGTCACTAGAGATTCACTGCCAAAGGCCCATTCATGTGATAACATCTTGTTTTCATAGCTAGCTTTAACTATTTTATTCAAGAAAAAGTAAAAAATATAATAATAAAAAGTTATATGTAGATTTCTTATCTTACTAGTTGAAACTAGAAGAGTTTAATATCTATAAAATACTAAAATGTTATCATAAAAAGTCATATCACTAGTTTTTCTTTCTAAATTCAATCTAGTTTCGATATAAAACAAACTGGTCTAAGAAAGCGAGAATCAAACAGGACATAGATGATATTCGTTTGGTCAGATTCCGGATGTTTTTTTTATAATTATTTTTATTTTTAATAAATGAAACCCATGTAACGTTAAATTATAATTGTGTAATACAGAAGGTGAATAAGCATTTGTTTATGATAATTTGTTATGAACATGCTTCAATGATCAATCATTTTCCCTATCATAAATTCAATAATTCATAAACGTGCAGTTAATGTCATGGGATAATGATGGCCAAGCTTAGCCCACATGTTTTATGACTGGGCTCAGTTTTGGTTATGACTTAGGCTTTGTCTTGCCGGAGTCGCGAACTGGGCGTGAGCCATATGTCCGGCCACCCTAGTCGCGCACACAACAATCAACGGGCACGATCAGGGGCGTCAACGCGAGGGCGTGAAGGAGGTCGCATGAGTGAAAGCCCCTAATCACCTGATACACAACAAGGTCAGACTGCTTGATCAGGGACTCCATCTAATGCCCCGTCACCATCCAGTCAGCGCCACATGTCGTAATATTACAGGATAATCTTACAACTCACGTGCATAGAGCCCCTGATAGCCCCTCCACAGACCACAACATATAGCCTTTTGACTGAAATTGTAAAAATAATGAAATATTTGGACTGAAATTGATGTTTTTAAACTTTTGAATGAAAATAATTATTTTTATTAAAGCTTAGGGAGCAAAATCGAATTTAGCTCTACTTCTTGTATATTGTGGTGTTTAAGATTTGTGTGATTAGCTTTGTTGTAAATTTTAGACTGAATCGCAAACGGCGATTTTAGAAAACTACGAATCAAAACCTGTTGGGTTGGTTGGTTCGGCTAGACCGTCATTTTTTACGGTTTGACAATTTTAAAACAAATCTTTTTTTTCTAAGTTTGTATAAGTTTTTGAAAAGTGATACGAATGGTCCATGAATATAATATAT
>BJCN01144230.1:0-14863 GCA_018326445.1 Flaveria brownii
AACTATACAAATACTATCTTTGACTAGTGCACGCGACAAGCCGGTCAGTTAATATGGGTGGACTCACCCCACCCTATCCCAACCCTTCCTCCCCCTTTCTCCTTGCCCGTCGTAACACCCACCATCAAATACACCGCCGGAAACCTGCATCACAACCATCGAGACCGTCAACCACAACCATCATCTATTTCACACAACCACCATCTCCATCAAACCACCACCAACTCCACCACAAACATCATCTCTTTCAAAGGACGGTGGGGCTTCCTGTTCGAAGCACGTATAACCTCTTTTCTCCATCATCGTAAGCACCACCCGCTGATGCTTCCTGTTCGGAGCACGCATCCACTAGTCACTACCAACCAGTTTGACTTCTTGGGGAAATGGGGAATGAGCAGGTTCAGGTGATGGTGCGTCTATGACGGTGATGGTGATGTTGGTCGTTAAGGGAGACAGATGGGGGAGACGAAATATGGTGGTGCAGTAGGTCGTCGGTGATATGAGAATGTATCAATCGATTTGGTGGTGTTCGCCGGTGAGGGGGTGGCTGAAGGTGGTGTCAGGTGAGTTGGGGAGGATGATGAGGTAAGTGGGGTTTTATGTTGACTTTTAATCTAGTGGGTATACAAGGGTATTTTAGTAATTTTCAAAAAATTAACAGAAAAACTTAACAGACATCCACTTTAGGGACCATCTTTGTTACATTTGTGCAAAGTATTGGACCAAGCTTGTAGTTTTTAAGACTTAGGGACCAAAAGTGAAATCAGGCCTAACCACATGGACCACCCATGTAATTAAGTCTTAATCAAATATAGAGATGAACAGTAACCCCAGATGAACAGGACCTTTGTTTTTAGAGATTTTACCGTAAATGCTTTGCACACCAACAAATCATGAAAGTTAGGCTTTAGTGATTTTGCCTATTGTTTGTGGATGTTTGAAATTGTTTATTTTTATCAACTTTTAACTTTTAAAAAGTTAAAAAGTCATTTTATATTATTTGACAATGTAATTATTATAAGAAAATAAGTTAATAATTTACTTTATACTAATTTAACTTATTGAAAAAATCAATAACTCAAGAACTTAAAAAAGCAATCCCAAACATAGCGACTTTAACGCTGTGTTCCCGAGTTTACTTAACGAAAGAAAAGAAAGGAAATATTTTCTTTTCTTTTCCTTTCTCTTCTTTTATGTTCTTTTATTTTCTCTTATTTTCTTTTCTCTTCTCTTCTTTCTTTTTATTTCTCTGCATTTCCTTCTATTTTGGAAGGATTGTTTTTAACCTTATTTTTCCTTTTATTTCATTCTATTTTCTTTCTTTGACCTCCTTTAAGTAAACTTAGGAATATGAATTTCTAACAATTCTTTTATTTTTTCCATTAAAATAAACTCTAGAGCATAACTATTTATTTTTGGGTCCTAATAAATAGACACCCACTTTTTTAAATCGACACCCCCTATACGCTGCGTATGGGTCCATACGCGGCGTATAGGGTCGAATGCACTGAAAACGGGGAAAATTCAGGGGGGTGTCAGAGAGCTATACGCCCCATATAGCCCTATACGACCCCCCTATACAACACATATTGGGCTATACGACGCGTATAGCTAATTTCGACACTGACTACGAGGAAAAATTCAGGGGGCTGTCAGGGGGTTATACGCCCCGTATAGGGCTATACGACCCCCTATACGACGTGTATGGGGCTATACGACCCGTATAGAAATTTTGGGGTGTCGATTTAAAATAATGGGGTGTCTATTTAAAACGATCCTTCTTTTTTCCTTTGATTTCTTTTTCTTTTCCCTCTCCTTAAATGAGAGTCGCAACAATAAATTCACCCGTCGTCCACCATCTAGCACACTTTACCCTTTGCTGCTCACTTTGCCCTCACTCACCAATTCACCAGATTCAATGGCTTCATCTTCAAGTTTCATCATCATCATCATCATCATCGGCATCATCCTTCTCGTAAACCTAATTCAAGGTAAAATCATCTCAAAACTCCATACTCTGATCGCTATTTTTACGATGTTTTTCAACTATGTTCTCCGTAACCTTCATACAGTAATCGGCGGTGAGAACATCGTCCTTGAGGAAGGTTACACCGTGACTACAGTGATCGACGGAGACAAGCTTGAAGTTAACCCTTACGCAGTCGGCTCTATGTATGGTTCATCGTCCGATCTCATCGTTCTCGACTCTGTCAAAAGTACATTATACACGGTGTCGTTTTCCGATTCTCAAGGTATCATAAGTTAACCAGTATCAAGTTCACTTCAGCTTGTGATTTGCTGGTATTTACATGATTACATTATTCATACCTATTTGTAAAAAGTTTGCAATTGTGATTTGTGAATGTACTTTTGAGTTTTGACACTACTGATGAAATTACATAAGGTAACAGGATTAGGTTTTGAGGCAATGTCAATTGAAGGAAAAGGCCTAGAACTTATGATACAATTAAGATAATAAAGGGACATAACACGTAGAGATACAAGGGAATTAACATTAAGATGAAATTAAAGTGTTGTGGATGAGAGAATCTAGTATATGGATGTGAATTTTGATGAGAAATCCATTTACTTGGAAGTCAAAAGTCAAAACACACCTATTCTGCATCTGAGTTATTTATTCAACTTTGCCAGAGTCCATTTTTACTAAAGGGGGGAACTTTTGTGCATTGTTACTTGCAATTGTATTTCTTTCATGGGTGTTACTATGAGTCTTTTAGATAACGGATCTGTAATATTTTTGTTGTTGTTTGCAGTGAGTACGATTAATAAGCTTTCTGGTAATGCCAATGGCGATGCTGGGTACAAGGATGGTGATTTGGCATCTGCTGAGTTTAATAAACCCAAAAATTTTGCTGTTGATAAGAAAAACAATATCTACATTGCTGACAAGAGCAACCATGTCATTAGGAAAATAAGCAAATCAGGTATATTGATATCTAGTCATGCATAAACTTCTAACTTTGTATCAACGAAAGTTTACCAAAGTATGAATTCCTCTTAAAAGGTCAAGATCAAATGTCTTAACGAGGGTATCATTTGTAATGAAAAAACTACATGAATTATATAACATCTGGCCCCTCATACCAAGCATTTGTCTGTTATGTGTACTAATAGCTCAGTAGCTCACAAAATTGTTTTTGGTTAAAATATTGGAGACTTCCCAAGGAGTTCAACCATCCTCATATAAGGCAACCACCAAAACTAAAACGAGATTATAGATTGAAGTATATTTACCAAAAATTTTGCCGTTAAAAACCATATTCGAGTTTCAGGTGCCCCTTGTGAGATTAAAAAAGCACATGTCTTTTATACCAGAGGAATGAAAACTGACTTATAGTTTATGTTATCAACAGATCATACAAGGTCCATTGGTTATGCTTAGTCTGACCTTGCTCAAAGCAACCCAACTGAATGAACCATTTCTTGTAATAGAGCTGTAGAACTTTCTGACATGGGTTTTGCTTAGTCAGCAGGTTCTACTTTAAGCTAATTTGCAGAATTTCTGCATAGAAGTAATTGAAATTAAGGTTTCTAGTAGCCATAATGTTTTTCTTGTACGAATAATGAAATTACAGGCGTGACCACCATTGCTGGAGGCAACATAAGAAAAACAGGCAAAGCAGATGGACCTGCACAAAATGCTTCATTTTCTGATGATTTTGAGCTGGCTTTTGATTCCCAAAGATGTGCACTGTTGATAGCTGATCATGGTACTAGATTGATCCGTCAGCTTGATCTAAAGGTTGAAGATTGTGCTGACACTTCTTCTGGATCTGGTAAAGTGTTAAGAATATCCTTGAAGTTTATTTTTGTAATTATCAAGATTCTTTCTTCCACTTTGGAATATAACATGCATTTTGGAAATTACAGTATTGGGATCAACCATAGCTTGGGGTATCGGTGTGGTAGTTATGTGTTTGGTTTGCTTTATTGTCGGGTTTGCCGTTCGTCCTTATGTTCTCCCTTATGTAAGTTTGTCTAAAAATCTCATCACTTCTATTTGCGAGGTTGTTAAACTGGTGGGTTGGTACAAGTACTTTTAAGTGTAGGTCGTAACGAGTTTGGTTGACTCAACGCTGCATCCTTAAATCCTTATACACTTAACTAGCAGCACTAGCAGCACCACAAACTGCAGTATGATTTTCTCTTGGAGAAAATGAGCTCAAACCATATAATTAAACCATATCAACACTATTATATACGAATGAACTAAATGCCTATGAATCAGATAAGAGGAGGCAATTTATGGCTCAATTTAGGTTATGTTAATGGTCTACAAAAATACTTTTGGACAATATTTGACCTTTGATGCACTAGTAGTTTTAAATGTAAATTAAAGATTTGAAAAATACCTGTTCGGGAGAGCAATTCATGTCAGGTGGCTGATTACAAGGCAGGCAGACTTTAATCCATGTAACCTGACAAGGCCTGAATAACCTGTTTATTAAACAGATCAAATGGTTGGCAGGTTAAGCGGCTGTAATCAGCCTAAACCCTTTTATTTTCGTGTCAGGAATTGTCCCTCCTAGATAAATGACCCGACCTGTTTCAAACGACACAAAAAGACCCCTTATTGAACCAACCCAACCCACCCATTTTGCAACCTCTATATAACATTTATATCTAAATGAACTATAAAGGTGATTTTTTTTTTTACTAAGAACGATATGATCTATATATCTAACGAAACTCTGTAGACAGGAAGCTTCAGGCCAGCATCTAGTCAACACGACATGGAAGCGCTTCCTAATCAATCTGGGGAAACAAGCAACGACCTTCTACTTCGCCACCAGAAACGCAATTGCTAGCCATAACAACCTGTACCACCTGGTCCACCTTGTTAAGAACTTTCTTATATTGTCTCTCTCTCAACTCCCCCTACTTTTTGGTATTAACATAATCAGACCCCCGACCATGCCTAAAAAACCTGTGTCTTTATTAGATTGTGATGATTTAGTTACCAACAACAACGAGACGACCAAAACCCGTGATTTAGTTGATGAACTGAGGGATTTAATTACTTTTGATGGTTCCGGAAACCCTAAACTATCTTTGACCCAAGAAAAGTCTTACTCTATAGTTGAAGAGAAGGAGGAAGTTGTTTTTGGTAATGGTGGGAAGATAGATAAGCATATATATGCTAACTTTGTGGGTTTTGTGGAAGGTAGTAAGCGAACATCATCAGTTGGATCACACAACTTCGGTTCTTAGCTTAACGCCAATGATTTACCTAGGTTATGTATGATGTTGGTAAGTTTCTTTTTCTACTTCAGTTGTATGCAATCATGTCAATGTGATGAAAACTTAATGGAATGCTTTGTAAATAGTATTAAGTATGTTTGTTCCCTAATGCGTGCAGAGTCGTAGGTCATATCAAACTTGATTGGTTTTCTTTAAGGGGTGCAAACGAGTTGAGGCTAATTGAGCTCTAGCCCAAGTTCTTTAACTTGGAAGAGCCTGACTCGGCTTGAGTTGGGTGATCTTGATTACATTGGTGGTGTTGTGTAATTACTTAACAACCGTCTTTGGAAATGAGCTGATTTGAATTGTTTACATAATTAATACAATCTAATCTGAAAGTTATATAAAAAATAGGAGTTTTTTTAACTTATAAAGATTGATTAAATGTCATGTTGGTTTGATTATTTATACAAATTTACAAATATAACAGTTTTGATTATTTATACAAATATAACCATAACTGAAGCATAACAATTGATTATAGGTTATTTAAGAATCATAACAAATCCATCACTGCTCAAATTGTTTTATTATTTTAAGTTGATTTTTATGGTTATTTTGTTTCTCTGCTTCTAAATGAAAGCTAAATCTCGTATCAAGTACAAACGATCCATGTTAGTTGTTTTATCTTGTTCTGTCAAGCTATGAATATCATGAATTTCATGTTAGAAGAGGTCTCAAAGTCTTGATAACCATTCTCCAAAGTCCAAACCAGTATATACAATTGTACAAAATTAAACATATGTGATATATAATGCTAATAACAAAGATTATAAATATATATAATCATCTATGGTCCACATATGATATTGGTATTGCAAGATAGATTTGGTTCAAATATATGATCACTTTCTTTTAAAGTCAAATTTTGAAAAAAAGGACCACATTTGTGATAAAACTAGTGGTGAATAAAAACCAAACCATAATCGAAAACCGAACCATAACTAAAAACTAACGACACAAATAGGTTATGGTTAAACTCATCTCCATAATTAAGCCATTGGCTATGGTTTTAGTTTTGTATCCTCGGTTAATCGTCTTGACCGATACTGAACCAAAATCACATATTTTCATGCATACCCAACATATTTTTTCATATATTTCTTTATATATTTCCATGTAGAACCTAGCGTGAAACTCCATAACCAAGTTCGGAACCTGCATAAGCGAGCTTGGAACGCCATAAGTTCTTATTGAAACAAACCAAAAGGAAATACATTTGACAAACCAAACATAACCATAATCGATTGATGACCAACGTTTCCTTAGTTTCAACGAATAATTCTCCGTAATCGAAGCTCATTTATCGGTTTCCAAATACCAAAACCAACCCATAACTTGCTTCGCACCATGGCAAACAAAACCTTAAAAACAGAACAATATTAACTATGAAAGTAGTTGAGGGACAATTAGGCAAAAATAACATGCTAGTCTTGCTAAATATTAATCTTAAAGCACACGAAAACAAAGCCCCTAAAGTTTGCAATTTCACCTTTCAGTGCGAGAGAGATGGCGATGGATGGCAGCAGCGGTGGCGATGAGTTCGCAATCGGATGCTTATTATCGATCAAAACAACTTTTGGGGACGAATTCGAAGGTCAAATCATAACCTACGATCGCCCATCTAACATTCTTGTTCTTCAAGAGGGTTTGAAATCGAACCCACAATCACGCCGCAACATCAGGTTACTTAAAGCTAATTACATCAAAGAGTTCTCCTTTTTGGGTCAATCTGAAGACCCACTTGATCTCAAGAAGTGTTATCTTGATCTCAATTCACTACAATCGAAAGAAGATGCTGCTGTTAGGTGAGTAGATCGGTTGGTTTCTGTAATGCATATGAGGTGTTTGTTGAAATGTTTCAATGAATTTGGGTGGTGTTTTATCAAGAAGGGTTGCTTTTGGTTGTGAGTAGTTGGGTAAAGTGGGATTTTTTTTACATTAGCTAACAACATATGTAGATTAATATAGTGAAATTAACTTGTCTAACAGCTAAAAAGTGGGATTGTTTAGATGGGTATTTAAGAAATCGAGATGGGTGGTTTTGAATTGTTGTATCAACTATTGTTGGAATTTTGGCTCGGGTGTTTGTATTAGTGTAAGTGCTTACAGTGTGTTTGTGAAAGTGTAATAGCTTTCCCAAATGTTTGTGTTCAATGCTTAAGTGATGTTCTGTGGTGAACTTGGTTTTAAAAAGCGTTAGGTGCTCTGAGGCGTTTAAGTCTGAAAAACTGAGGCGCTATGCGTGACAGCGTGAGCAATGAGGCGAGAGCCTCACGTATGCAAAATAAGCCTTATGTACAGCCAAAAGTTGCATTTGTCTAAACTTTTTTACATATTGGCTTTTTTAACCATGTAAATCATTCATAATCTCATCATCACTTCGATTTTCTACATATCATCCTTTTACAGACCCCAATCTTGACCAATGTTGACAAAATTTGACCTAGATGTGCATGAGGCGCCACCTCAAAGCCCTGAGGCGTTTTCCTGATTTCCCCTAGAGCCTCACGCCTTAAGCGCGCCTCAGGCGCTATTTTTAAAACCAAGGTGGTGAATTGAGATTGGTGGTGTATTTGATTGTGTTTTTGCAGACAAGCAGAGATAGATGTTGAGAGGATTGGGGTTGGTGTTACTGCTGAGGCTCAGAGCATCTTTGATGCTTTGTCTAAAACGTATGCATCTGTTTGCTCTCCTATCTTTTTTAGTCTCTAACTTCATTTGTATATTTGATGCCTATGAACTCCCTATCTCACTCTCTACATTGTTCAATTTGTGTCTCTACTCGCAATGTAAATCCTAGAAAATCATGTCTGATTTAGTTTTTTTTATCTTAATACATACCCTAACAGGATCATATGTTTCTCCTTAATTACTATGTTATCTAAAGTCTAAATAAGCATGGCTGATTTAGTTTTTGATCTTAATGCTCTTAATACATACTAAAAAGGGGTTTTATCTTTAGGTCTCAGTAATTGCTAATTAAGATTTGACAACATCCTATGTTATGACTAGCGCTACATGTCTCGGAGTACGTGGGTGGCATTCTTTGACATGCTTGTATGATACATAGGCCACTAGCTTCCATTTCTTTGATTACATATATGATAAATCTTTCTAGTGTAGAGTGTAGAATCTTCAAATTGTAGTTAGGGAGGGCAACTATTTGGACATAACCGAATTATCCAACTGAACATCTTGGATGGACTGTCTTGGACCTAAACTTAAATTACCTAATTTATTCTGGTTCTTGGATTTGATTCGGTCATTATGGTGTGAACTAAACAAACGAACATGCATGCCCAACATATATCCAACTCATATAGTCTGGTATGGGAAGGCGAGATGAGGGCAAAGTTGCCTCTATCCCATGGATAGAGAGACTACTCCCAAAGAGGCCCACGACTCAGGACACTGTGGTATGACTGAATGGTCCAATAAATTGAAAACTAAGATGTTATACATGGTTTAAAAACCTTTATATCAACAATTACAAGTCTAAGCTACCTTTAGTTCCTTTATAAATATCTCTGTTGGACGATTAATTTCATATCTTTTCAAACCAAAATTTGATTGGTTTCATCTAATTAGTTCGGTTTAGATCCCTTATGCAACCTTAAAACAAAAAAATAGGCTTGAGTATTCTCAGTGTTTTCGATACCTGAATTCAGCATCCTTACATGGTAATCCGAGGATGTAGCTCCTTTGTAGTTCATACCCCGAGTCCATTCATGGTTTTTTCTTTTACTTTTTTGATATAAACTTAATTACCAAACCGAGTTCAACCTTAAATTGGTTTTTATAACTGTAAGATGAATAGATGATTGACTGGAGGGTTAAGAAATTGATAAGCCCTCCCTTCAGATATGCATATGTTTTGATTTTATTAAACCTTTTTAGATATATATGTGGTTTCTCTTTGCTTTACTCAGGCTACCCGTTAGGTGGGACAAGACTGTGATAGTGGTGATGAATGAGGTTCGTGTTAGCAGTCCATATCTTGCTGAATCTGTTACTGGAGGAACTCCTGCTGCCAATGAGCGTGTCAGGAAAGTGGTAAGATATAAAATTTGATCTATATACTTATGAAAATTGAAACGGCTTCTGGTTGTGTTTTATATCAAACGATTCCTGTAAACAATCAACTAAAAGGAGAACAAGTTATACGGGTTGAACGAGTTGAAAGTAACCCATAGTCTATTTTTAATGCATACAATCTTGTAGATCATTTTATTCATAGATTTAAATTATTTTTGTAAACATGCTTTTTTTGTAAGAATAATTAGAGGCTATAATTTCAACCCATTTATTATGAAATGGGTTGATTTGCATTGTGTTCTATCTCAAATGAGTCAAACAAAAAGATTACAGCTAAAAGGGGAACATGTCGTATAGGTCAAACGGGCTTATACTTGAAAGTTGTCCAAAGTCAAATTTGTATGCATAGCTCTTCTAGATCGTTTTATGAAGTCTTTTATAACTGCAATAATATTGTTTCGTAAGCATACTTAACACATTGATTATTTACAAAAAAATAAAAATGTTCTAAAAGTGATTGTGGATCATTTCAAAAACCCGTTTGGATCCGTACTATGATGATCAATTTCAATCTGAGCTTGTTTTGATACGCTACCCTGTGCCTGCATCTCGCACCCATCTTGCCCCCATCTCGCCCCCATCTCGCCCCCATCTCAAAAGTTATGTTATTATGATTTCTTTTAAAGGAAATGAATAAACTTTTTGGTTTTCTTGCAATCAATTTATTCTTTCTATGCTTTTTTTTTCCTCAGCTTGAGCTAGAAAGGAGGAGGTTGCAAACTCGTGGAGGTGGTCAATGAACATGGGGAAAGAAGCTACAAGGTACCAAGTGATGATCATTTTGATATTTGTGCCAATTGGTCAAAGTCAAACGGGGTTTGAGTTGACCAAAGTTTTCAACTTCTATAAACCAACTTATGTCTTCTCTTTCAACCTACCTGTGAACCATATAGAATTTGGTCGAATATTTTCCGAGACTGATTTCTTTTTAATGCTAATTTGGGGAGAAACAAGATCACTTATTGCTGCCAAATTAGAGGTGGTAGGTTTGAACCATATCATAATGGAAAAAGTTATTTAAAAGGGGAACGGGTCAAGCAGACAAAGTCTATTGAAAAAAAAAATCTAATGGAAGCTCAATAATACCCCGCTAACCAATGAAATCACGTAGATGCATCTTATGTTGGGCATTGGGCCTTCAAAGCGGGTTAATCATAGAAAACCAGTTGAATTTGAATATGAGACCTCTGGTAGAGAGACTTAAACGTTTATCATCGTGTCAACGTCTTAAGTTTAGTTTTAAAACACCTTAAATATTTCAATAATAAAATTTGATGGATCCAAAATTCCAAAGTGACCTGCCCCCCTCTTGTTAGAAAGTGTGTTATGGTGGTCATACCTTTAAGTTGATAAATCCTATGGGGCTACTCTTAGCAATAAGTAATCTCCTATGTTAAAAACATTTTTTGAGATCTCGAGTTACATTGCAAAATGCATATGGTGAATTGGATTCTACTCTTTCATGGGCCTAACACCAAAAGTTAAGATTGATGAGTATAGGCCTTTGGGCCCAATGCCAAAAAGCTAAGGATCCTCTAAAAGTTGATGAAAATTGGCCCATTAACCTTATTGGCAGGCCCAACCTATGAATAGTGCTGATCGGTGAAAAACTGAAATGGCCTCATGCCTCATGGTGAAATCCAAAGCCCAACTAATAGTAACCCACTGTGAAGCCCATTAACTAAATAGCTACATATCAAGTTGGGCCTTATTGATTTATAAATCCACTCCATCCACGTTAATAATGATTTTGATTAATAATGAAGAATACATCGAGGTCAGAAGACTTTTGTGAAGTCTTTTATGTTTATTTGAGTAGTATACATTACAACCATATATAAAAATTTAGAATAATCTCATGTAACAAATTGTCTTATAAAACTAGATTTGAACCTGAGCACAATCTTTAAAAGTTAAATCCTATCATGTTATATCCTATTATGTTGGTAATGTTATTAGACAACAAAAACCAACTCTTTGTTAAATTAAATGGGTTGTTTCTATAAACATAGTTGTTGAATTATTCCGATCGACTACATCCTAAAAAGTTACATATTTTGTCTTATGCATTTACCATATTTCTAAGTACATGAGTGCATCTACTATAGTAGACTTGTTATGAATCACCTGTCACTCAAATCCAATACCCATAGACCATAGTAATATCATCATCAAGGGCGGGCCAACATAATATGTTTTTAATATTTGTTTTCATGTGTTATTTTTGTTCTTACAGTAGAATGATATTGATCCATCAATTATATATCAAGAGTGACATTTGTAAGAAAAATCTTGAGTAGATGAGTGATTGTGATACCGACATGCCTTATATAGTAACAAGTGTCAAATTAACGATATCCTATTCTATGGAGACTCGACTCTTTTGACCCTCGAGGTTCAACAATCTAAAAAACAGACACTCTGACTATGTTTTAAACGTTACCATTTTGACATCATAGTTTGAAAACTTTGTTTACGTCATAAAACATTATCACATCAAAACGCTTGGGGTAATATTGAACGTGACATGGGATTTTAACCGATTTAAAGAAAGGCAATATTAGTCAAAATTGAATTTTCAAAATGTGGGTTACAAAAGAAAAAAACAAATCTAGTGATAGAAAAAGAAATGAGACAAAAATGGTAGGAGACGCTCCCCTTCATTTTCAGCTTTTTGCTGCACAAGCATGTTTATATAGATAGCATCCAAAGCTACAATATGAGTTGGAAACCCTACCATTACATTTCCACCTAAAAAGCCATATATTTTCATCTTTATTTGTTACTTTTTTTTATGTTACCACATATAATATCAATAATATATTATAAATTTTATACATATATATTCAATGTCAAGTATAGTGCATATATGTATTATCAAATCACACAAAGAAGATGTCCAAAGATTGGAGGTCAAGTACAAATAGTATTTTCTTTTTGGCTTCTTTTTCCAATTCTTGGTTTATATAGTCCCCTTAGAGAAATTAGAGAGGGTTGATAAAGACATTAAGTGCCCCATGGAATATTTGGGGTTTTATGGCCACAAAATTCTACAATGAGGTGAATGATAAAGTCTACCAAGATCTTAAAGTGAAGAAATATATACATATAATATCGATTTATATAAAACTAAAGTTGCATTAGGCATTAAGAACTCTTGAAATAACTATTGTGACCATGTAAGTGTATATTGATTCCTTTTATTGCTTATCTTTGAGAAATGCAAATTTGACGTTAAAACATGCTGATAAAATGTAAAAGGGTTCACATGTGAAACAACTAATTGTGAAAAAGTTCACTAGTACAAGAATTTTAAGAAAAGTTACATATAAGCATGCCTTGATGAATAGGTAAACTATACTAATAAACATTATCACTTTAACTTTTGAGGTGTTAAGTTTGAAGGACATTGAACTTTTACTTGATCTCCACAAAGCAATTGTTATAAGTAGCATCCCAAAAGCTAAAAATATCCATTTAAAAGATGAATTTATTGCTCATATCTTTATCTTTATTGGTGAACATATAAAGTCATCAAAAGCTTGAGTGATAAAGAGATGCATTGGTTGCGCCCTGGCTACAATTGTATTTAGACCAAAACCCTACAAACATTTCATAGTGAATGAGAAAACATAAAGCAATTTTGGCTTTTATAAGGCTACATTGGAATATTGTACACACATCCTTTGGATTCCTCACATTAAAGAGGATTTGGGGTGATGAAATAAAGAGAATGTCAGTTGACATGTTAGATAGACTTTGATTGGACCATCCACTAAGTTTTCCATTTCTCATATGCCACTTAGATTGCATTTCTTTGTAAAGGGCCCATAATTTCAAGAATGTTAACCATACCATTATGTTTGTTGATATTACTTCTTTATGGATTTAGTTTAGTAGTATTTCACTTGTCTATTATACTCAAAATACTCAAACATGTGTTTTCATATAATGTAGATAAATCCACTTAATTTCCCATATCTCACATGCCACATGGATTACATTTCTTGAAAAGTGCCCATAATTTCAAGAAATGTTAACCATACCAATATGTTTGTTCATATCACTTCTTTATGGATTTGGTTTAACAGAATTTGACTTGTCTATAATGCTCAAACATATGTTTGCGTATAAAGATCAATTCAACTGGTACATAACAAAGACCATCACTCATTAAAGGTGAGACAAGATCATGTTATTTGGGTTAAAACTCATATTATAACAAAGTTATATAAACATGATAGACTTACCTTGAAATTATTTAGTTGGTTTTTATAAATCCCCCTAATGATAAAATATAACTCACAACAAAATAATGGGAGAGGAAAAAACGTAGACATATGTCATTAATCATTTGAGGCCACGGATTGGCAACCGAGGGAGGGTGGGGGAATCCTAGCCCCCGGGTGAGAACACCATCCCTCGAATCTGGTGTGAAAAAAGGTCCAGACTCGGTGAATATTCATCAGGTTTTACCATCCATTTTCTTTTCTTTTCTAAATTTGTGGGGCTCAAACGGGGAAATCGGGGGTAAAACCGGATAATTCTGTGCAAAATGAGAAAAAATGAGAAAAACTAAATAAGATAAATAAAAATCTAATGTGACGCTGATGTGACAACCCGGAGAACTTAGCAAACCCGAGACAACACCCACCCTCTTTATCTTCATGTTAGTTGGGATAATTAGACATTTACGATACATATAATTACCCATCTAATTAAAAATTTCAACGTAAATGCATAGGTTGAGTTACAGGGTTTAGAGCTGTCGTTTGTTCTTCGTCATTGATCTATTTTAGTTGACCTTCTGGTTTCTTGTAGTTTGATTCCTAAAATAATTTTCTACATAGAGGTAACTAATGACATCACTTCCTTGTCGTTTTACCGCATAATATTATCTAGAAAGGAGTATCTAACGATATCGTTTTCTTATAGTTTGACTACAAAGTTACAGGTAGAATAGTTTAAATGAATACAGAATAAATCATTTTCTTATGATCCTAGTTGAGAATAAGAGTGTTCTAAAATGATAAAAAACAAAAGATAAAAAAAGTCTGAATCATATTTATAACTGAAAAATGAACCGAATTGTGAATTCAGTTTTTCTTCTTATGTTACTAACCGTATCTGTATTATGAATTCGATTATCGGTTTAGTTCATGGTTAAACAAAATCTTGGTTATTCGGTTGAGTTATCGGAAACCAAATAATATGCGGTTTAATCGGATAACGAAACTGAATAAATCGGTTTAATTCGGTTTGGTTAGACATATTTCTATTTGGTGCGGTTTGTTTCGATTAAAGGTTCACCCCAAGAAATTTTCATAACCGATATAGAATATATCGAATAAATTACGAACCCACACCCCTAGTTGAAAAGCTCTAACACGATTATTAACTTAACTAGTTTTAGTAAACCCGTGTATTACACGGGTTAAATAAATAAAATATTAGAATAATAAATTTTATTAATAATAATATAACATTATAAGATATGATATGA
>BJCN01144345.1:0-11186 GCA_018326445.1 Flaveria brownii
TAATAGTAATAGTAATAGTAATAGTAATAGTAATAGTAATAGTAATAGTAATAGTAATAGTAATAGTAATAGTAATAGTAATAGTAATAGTAATAGTAATAGTAATAGTAATAGTAATAGTAATAGTAATAGTAATAGTAATAGTAATAGTAATAGTAATAGTAATAGTAATAGTAATAGTAATAGTAATATCATTTTGTACGGTGAACAATGGATTGTCGGTAGGAGCTTAATATAGTTATCAGTTCAATATCCAAATGGGAGTGATCAAATTGTCATAAATGGATTGGGTCGGCCTGCATGTTGTAGCCTTAAATGTTTTTCTTTTAGGCCCATATTGTATGACATGATTTTTGCCTTTTTAGATGTAGTGCTTGGGCCCATTGTGGTCTGAGGAAGTTTATGGGCATGGGCTTATCAGTAAAATTGTTTATAGCAAGCCTAAGTTAGTTGGTAGTGGGCTTAGCTGGTGTTTGATTCATTGATTGTTAGTAGGGCCATTAGTTCTTTTTAACCTTTTGGAGCTAGCTTCTTTCTTGGGCAATTGGCCCGAGAGGCTAGGGGTCCTCTTTTGTATATATTTTGTTTGAAATAAACTTTTTCAGGATACCGTCCCCTTGAAAAAAAAAAAAAAGAAATTCACTGTTGGATGTAGTGATGCACAAAAAAACATTCATTTCCGACCAAACCCGAACAGGTTCGAACCCACTATAAATAGGAATTGGTTCGCACCCCAGAAAAAAAACCCACATGTTTCTACCCAGGTACACATTTTCATGAAACATCCGGTTCCGAACGCAACTCGATTTTAGCCATTGTATAATGGCTTTGTAGCCATTTTGTACCCTTTTGACCTTTGTAGAGCCTTTTAAAGGGTCATTTTACTCTCTCGCTATGACATGATTTATTATTAACCTTACAAACTTCTAGGATAGTTTTAAATTTGCATTTTCTGTTAGTGAATTGACTTTATCGATATGAAGAATACTCACTCTAACAGGGGTATAGATATGCATGTGTTTAAAGGTTCACGCATATGCGGCGGATCATATACAAAAACAAACACGTCTCAAAGACCAAATAGTGTTGATAAACAAATACACGAGGAAGAGGTGAATGTGAGAATATTGTAGGGTCTATCCGACAAAGAATCTCACCTATGTGCTTCGGTTAGTGTATAGTTCCGCCAAGAATAAACGCTAAGATGACTGCGAACGCTTATAAAATAAAAAAATTGATTAGTTCATAAAGTTGTATTTTTTGTGAATATATCTTATTTTGTTGTAAACTCTTGAGAATAAATAAAAGAATTTTATGTATTTATTTTTGTAAAAAAAATGTTTTCAATAGAACCAAATAAAACCGGTTCCTGGACCCAAATAAGTTTAGAACCAAACTAAATCTGATAGGGTCCAGCACAGTTTCAAATTCTACAGAGTATACACACAAATCACTTCCTCATCTTACCTGGTTTAATTTGATTTGCAAAAAAAAAATGTAATAGTAAAAATGATTCCAACCCAAATTGGTTCTTAAAAAAACCCAATATGTGCACTTCTAATTGGATTTATAATTCATCTTAATTAACTAATTTTGATTTGGGTTAGCATGGAATGTTTTAGTCTTGGCCAAAATAAGATGTTCAAATCAGAGCATCTTTCATCCAGACTTAACTGGTTAACCTACAAATTTAACCCACAAGACAAACCTTTTCATTTGTGTCACTTTTTAAATTTTAGGTACCTTTATAACACATAAAATTTGTTCGATCATATACCATTATGACACAACAATTTTCGCGATATGAATCGGCTCTACGTTGGAGGTTGGACCCTATGCTACTTAATACAGTTGTATACTCACTTACTAATATTGCATGATCTACGTACAAATCATCAAAACATTTTTATTAGGTAGTTTTCACTTATTATCTATTATCTATTCCTATTAATCTCTTATGCCAGTGGTGTTTTTTATTTTTTTATTCTATCTAAATTGTTGTTATATAGATTACTTTTCAAATTTATACTATACGCTGCTTCTTGGTTTGGTGGTTTGTTTCTTCATCTTCTAAACAAGTGTCTTGGGTTCAAACCACGGGTGGAACGAAAAGCTTTTTTTTTCTCCTTTTTCATACTTTTTTTCATTTTTGTCAAATACAATTCTTTACAAATGTAAAACATGATTTGACCCAATTCTTTACAATTATAAAATATAATTTGACCATTACGTTTTCATTTCTCTTACGCTTAGAGATAAAATGACTCAATTCTTTACAAATATAAAACATAATTTTACCCTTATGTTTTCATTTCTCTTACGCTTAGAGATAAAATGATCCAATTCTTTATAAATATAAAACATAAGTTTACCCTTACGTTTTCATTTCTCTTACGCTTAGAGATAAATTTAGTTTGAAACGAGTAGAAACGACTGTAAGACTATGTTTCGACATAATTTTTTTTACGAACAAATCAGGTCAATTATAATATGTTTTCATTCAATTGTATAAATTTAAGTGACTCTACGTAATGAAGTAAATTTTGTTTGAAAACGATCTGGATCGATTGTAGTCTATAATTTATCACGCCGCGTACGCACGTAAGATGCTGCGGATGCCGCGGCAACGCGTGGCGGCTAAAAAATCTAGTTTCTTATAAAAATGATGTTTCATCTTGTATATTATTATGGCAGACGATAATTTGCATTGAATTTCTCTTATTGTTACTAGTTTTCCATAAAAAGAAACCAACTAGCTAGCTCATGTTTCCATTCTTAGCATACTTTTCGATCTGCGAAAAATCAAGGTCTTTATCCATTCCACTTGCAATGAGAAACCTAAAATTACCAAAACTTTCAAAAAGTTAGTAATATGTGCATATTAGGCTATCTAAAGAACAATTACTCAATTAATGTTACAGCCTTACAGGTACAAGACTTACTTATCTAAGAAAACTCGAGCCATCGATAAGCAACCGCCAGGCACCAACGACTGCATATTGACCGCTATATTCGGATTGTGAATACTTTGTCTAATGTGTATCCATCCATATTGTCCGCTTTCATCGTCTGAAACCTTGGCCCTAAACATGATTTAAGGTTAACGAAAGTAACAACTTACAACTATAGATGACATTTAAGTTACTTGTCCTAGGAACATTAATTTATACCTGTACATTTGAGCATCGACGGGAGCAGGAGTGTCATTCGAATCAACGAGGCAACCGTCACTTACCCAACAATCTCCACAAGCATCCAGCTCCCATCCGGCTAACCTCCCTTCCTGTAGTTTAATTACATCATTATGTATGCATTGATAGTAGTCTGATATAACTAATGTGTAATACATTAACAGAAATCAGGCCCCTTTAATTACACACAAATTGAACTAACTGTTCTGACTCTTTATTAACTAATATATAAACTAGAGAACATTTATGTTATACAATTACATTGCCAACACCTCTTTTTTTAATAAACTAAGCTTAAGCCATATTTATCTTTATGTTTAAGGTATTGGTTTGTGATGCAGGGACGTATCACGTAGGTACCTCGATGTAGGTTTTGAATGTCTCGATGATCTCGATGGCTTGAGCCTTGGCGTATTTCGCCTCAGAAAGGATGTTCATTCTCAATTCTACAGATTCTTGTGGCTCTTCAAGATCTTTTATCAAACTTCCGATTCCTTCATTCGAACCCTCAAGTTTCATTCTCACCATTTCTATAATAATCTTTACCACCATATACGCACCATCATCAAGAAAATAGTTTTCCTTAAGAGCACCATGACCCGAGGTTTCCATCATAAGTTGAGCATCAACACCATCTTCATTAAGCTGAACACCTTTGTCAATAACATTCCTGTAACCAACACGGTACAAACAATGCTGGCCACCGCGATCAGTGATGAACCGAGTCAAGGCCATGCTGGTTCGAGCATCGGTCACAATGGTCGAGCCAGGGTGTTCCTTAAGGACAATGGCAGCCATAAGCGCAATCAACTTATCACCATTTATAGGGTTCCCCTCTTTGTCCACAACTCCACTGCGGTCGACATCAGTGTCGAAAACGATGCCAAGATCAGCCGAGGTGTCGAGGACAGCGGCTCGGGTGACAGACATTGCAACCTTGTCCTCAGGGTTGGGGATGTGGTTGGGAAACATGCCGTCTGGTGTAAGGTTTAAGGAGCCAAATGTGTCTGCACCCAACTTGTCTAATACATCGTATGTAAAGAACCCTCCTGACCCGTTTCCAGCATTCACTATTATCTGTAATTTTATCATGAAACTAGATAATAAAAGTAACTGAAAACACTTCATTAACCTCGTAACTACATAAAATAGTGAATCTTGCTTAATTACGTACTGTTATTAATTATTATTATGAAAGATTTACAAGTACCTGAAAGCCTTCAAGAGGAGTGTCGTAATGTTGTGGATGGTTCACTCTCTCCTTGATGATATCTCGAAGATGTTTTGCATAAACAGTCATGAAATCGACTCGTGTAGGAGTCGTTCTGAGTAATGTTGACACTTTAGTTAACCTATTGGCATATTTAAAGGCGGCTTTGTTGCATATTTCTTCAACCTCCGGTGATGTTAGCCCTCCTTTCCTTGTAAAGAACTTTAGACCGTTCCGTGTGTATGGTAGGTGAGACGCAGTCATCTAACTCCAATACAAGATAATTAATTAATTAAGTATGTTTACAAAAGAATAATATGATTAACTAAATTGTTTGTACTCTATACTAATTAACCCTAAAATTAACCATAAATATTTTTACATATAACAATGGAAGTGATTAAGTTTCATGTTAATTTGTCAATAATACTAATAACGATTATAATAATTAATTATAACGCTATTTTGACACATGTTTATAGTGACTATATAAGTAAAAAGCATATGACATAGTGTTATTAGTGATTTGTCGCTCAATACGTGGAAAACATATTTACATACAATATTATGAATTTAATAAGGGAAGCTGTACTAATATGTGCAGAACAAATATAATACTATACCTAAAATACAATATTAGAATAATATACAAAATGAAAGAAGTGAAGTTCATGTTTTTAGGAAAACGTACATTTTAACAAACAAATTCTTTAAAAGAAAGCAAATATACATTTATAACAATTATATAATTTCAACTACTTTCAAAAACGAATTGATTTATAAAAAGTATGACATTCAAAGTTTGAAATATAGTAATTCTCACTATATATATTTACATATTCAAAATTATTAATTTAAAAAACAATTCTTTCTCAAGGATATATATAAAGGAAACACAGTACCATTATGGAAGCATCGTATGAAAATGGTGGCAACACTGTGCTCATGAAACACGCTGGTGTAGTCGCTAGTCCCATATCATACGTTATACATCCGGCCCGACCCAAACCCGAAAATATCGCCACACTCAACGACCCACCCGATATCCGCGGGTCCCGCCCGAGTGAAACCCGAACCTCTTCCCCTTGTCTTTCAAATTTCTCCTTCACCAATCCATTTATCACCCACTCTCCAAAACTCTCGGCTATAGCCTCCACCGCTGGTGGCGTAAGGTCCACCCTCCGGCCCGGTTCCCCTTCCACGGCCACACCTCGAACGTCTGACCCGTTTTGAAGCCTTTTGATCCGACCCATTTCCTCATCCAACCCGAGGTCATTGTAGTTTGCAGTGGTGGAAGATTTTGGTGAAATGAGAGTTAGTTTTGAAGGGATTGTAAATGGAAAGTTGAGGGTTTTGAAGAGGGTTCTAGGTGTAGATGATGATGGAAAGTTATGATTAATAGGATTATTGTTATTTAGAGAAGTTGAGGGGGCTAAAGTTGAAGACATTGTATTGAATTGGTTTTATGAACAAAATGCTACCTTAGCTTTCAAGATTTGGAAGAGATGAAGTTTATACCATTCAAGAAATAAGGGAAGATAAGATATTTTAAACTCAATATACACCATAAGTCCATAACCTTATATTTCGTAATATCTTTACAACTAAAAAATATCTCTAAACAAAATTCCAAATTCATATCACGGGCTTTTTTGTAATTTGCTCATGCATGGTGTAGGAGAAACAACATCGTTCAAATGTCGTTAAACTTTTGGAAAGACCTAGCTTCTACCAATGCTCAAATTAACTAGCTTAGTGTGACATGCAAAATACATACATGTTTGAAAATTGTATCTACTCAATTTGTTTTAAACGTTTCGGGCTCAATAGCTACTCTTGTGTTCTCATCAGGAGATCGAGCCTCGACAATTAAGAAGAGTTTTAAAAACAAGTGTTTGCACATTATGTGAAACACTTGCTGCTAATTGTGATTGTTGCCCTGATGAGTTCATGACATGACGAAACGATTGATAATTAAAACATGTAAATAAGTGGGATTGAATGACTCCAATATATAGACTTGGAGGACGATCTCGTCACATTAGACTAATCATTTTGATTATACCCTTGATAAATTCTAAAGATAAGATAAAACGTGGGATTGAGAATCAAATATTGGTTTAAAGTAAAAACTAAAAATCTTAAGTCTCAAGATTTTGAAAGTGACACATGATTTAAACATATCGACTATATAGATTTATATAATGTGTGTTTTTGTTTGATTTTTGTTGTTTTGTGTTAATTATGATATCTCAATATCTGAAATTAAATCAACTGCATAAGTCGAAATTTATCTTTTTATGAGAGTATTAAAGTTTGATTTTGAAATAGGTGAGCTAGCATGGATGATGATAAAAAAGAAGAGAAAACAAAAGAGTAAAGATGTGTTATTTGTGTGGCTACAAGCCTACAATAAAGGATGCAAATAAGACATAAATCAATGACCAGGGTAGCAGGGGTGGGATCAAACGTATGGCAAAAAACCCCAAACATCTAAACCCTATATATGTTGTACAAATATAAAACTAGAATAATGTTTGTACCTTTTTTTTCTTTCTTTACACCACGGTTAACATTAACTCCGATTTATAGTTTAATCTACTTACTATAGAACTTTATGCACCTTCACTAGGCTTTTCAAAAACCTAAGCTTTAAAAGGTTTCATTATGCCTATTTTTTATTAAATTTGTATTGGAATGTTTTTTCCCAACACTCAACTCACACACACTGTAAATAAACTCTTAAATCTGCATTTTTATTTGTGATAAGAATTAAACTCTCAAGCACATTTTATACACATCTTAATATCAAAAGGTCACATCTTTTTTGGTTGCAAAGTTTTGGCTTAAGTGTTAACTTATCTAAGCAAATCGAGAAGATGGGACATCCATGACGGACGAGGGAGTGTAGGAGGTTCCATGAGAATTAAGAATTTGTAACAAGGAAGATCAAGAGACCCTTTTGTATTGTAGAAGTCTTATTCGTAAGGAATTGAAATGCCTATGTTTGTGATCAACAGAAATACCTTTTTGGAGTCTTTTGTTGTGGGTGACTACGACATTAATGATTAATGATGTATGGAAGAGTATTTTGATTTTTCCTCAGGCTAGCCATGTAAAGTTGTTTGCTCGATTTTGGATGAATTTCTCAGATTCTAAATATATACCACAAGAGTTTGACCCTACGTCGACAAAACTTATAGTGATGACAAGTGTCATCGCCTAGGTTATAACGAGGACATGTCGTCGCTACAAGGTTTCACAGATTTTCGAACAGTCAAACCTTATGCTGACAACACCTTGTTGCAGAGTTTGCCAGTGTGGTGGAAAAATGGGCGGCAAAATGAAATTTTTTGCCGATGATATATCGTCAGTATAGGTTAAAGCCTTTTTTTTTGTTTATCTTATATTCTATTGTTAGGAAACAATAAAACGGTGATGTGTGGTTGGACCTTATGACCACGACATACCATTAGTATTGGTAAAAACCCTTTTTATAATTAGTTTAAACAATAAACAATACAATGTCGTTTCATATGATCTTATAGCCAACTATATGTCCTCTTTCTCTTGATTTACCAACACCAAACCACTGTCTTGTGGCATCCATGCTCAACCACCAGCCCCATTCCTCATTCTCTCTTATTGTCCAGTAACCCATTTTCTCTTATCTAACTGTCTAATTATTAAGATCAATTACTTTCACTAGCAACTAAAAAGGTTTAAAGGAATCGTAGCAAATGATAGAAGTAGTTAAATCAAATTTGTACTTGTCTCTAAAGACGGTAATTATGACATACACAAAACCTACCGTATTGATAAAAAATTATTTCATTTTAGCCTATTCTGATGGTAGCTAGAGATATGCAACTCAATTTAACAAAAAACTTTAGACATTTTTGTTGACCTAAACTTTATATCATGGTTCATTATCATATAGATAAAATCGAATGGAACTGATCTTTGGATATGAAGGATCAATATATACACACACATATAAATAATTAAATACTAAATAACTATAAAGCATTAATGTAATCAAAACTAAATTTTAACATCTCAAGGGGACTTTTTTTATTTATTATAGTTATGAACTCTCTAATTAAAAGGTTATAAATTGTAGTTTTTGATGTATTTTTTACAAAAAAAAAATCAGGTTTTAAAACCGGCAACTAATCCGTAACTCCTTAAGTATAGATTGAGATGAATGCGATAATTTTGATATACCACGTTGCACGTGAATACGATGATATTGTGCCAACTAAGAGAGACATAAGCGGAAGTTATCAAACGTGTTACGAATAAGTCGAAACGGCGGATTTCGTTCGTACTCCGCATACAATCACCTCTATATATACAACACAACTTCAATTCATCATCCAACAATCTCATATCACACACCTACCTACTTTCGAATCTTCTTCCAAAAATCTCCCCAAGTTTCCCATTCGTTTATTCTAGAAGAAATCTTCGGTCACCAGTTAATGATCCATTCGTTTCCCATCGCTTTATCCTTTGGATTTTGCAAGGATTCCTGGCTCCACGACAACGTCAGCTCTTATTCCTGATATTAAAGTAGAGAAAGTGTGTTCGCTGATAAAAAAAGAAAAAACATATTACAGGTGTTTTTCTTTTGTTGTTAAGTTGGAGAAACTATATATACATATATCATGTTGCCGTTCAAGAAGGTAAAGGATCCAGCTGCGAAAGGCGGTAGCAAGCGAATGCTGATCAAGATTAATGTTGTTGGAAGCACGGGTCCGATCCGCTGTGTGGTCAATGAGGAGGCTGTGGTGGCTGCAGTCATTGAGACCGCTCTTAAGTCCTATGCTCGTGAAAGCCGTCTACCCGTTCTAGGAACCAAATGCAGTGATTTCTTTCTTTACACTCCGATCGCGGGGACCGAAGGTACATTCTTACCTTTTGTATAATATAAGGGGTTATTTGTTAGTATTTTAATGATTATTAAGAAATACATGAAAATTTAACCCTTTAACTATTCAGAATTAGAGTTATCTTTTAACCAAACAACCACTAAATCTGATAATTGATAAGGGTATATAGAGAGAGAAAATAACTAGAGTTTTATCATGAATGATACCAGATTTATATATAAATGTATTGAAAGAAAACGGTGGACTAGACTTTATATTATTATTGTACCCAATTTCTATATGATAATTGATTATGGAATAGAGAGAAAACGACTAGAGTTTTATTATTAGTTAATGATTCCAAGAGTATATATGATTAATGATAATGGTATAGAGAGAAAACGACAGGAGTTTTATATTAATGAAAGTTGAATTACAAAGAAAGCATAACAAACAAAACCATAAACAGTAAAATTGTCTAGGGACTAAGGTTAACCTAGCTAAAAGGGCTGTTACAAAAAGAGCCCAATGTAACTTATTATGTTAACAATACGAATTTCTATTGCGAATTTGATTAAATATTGATTGCGCGCATAACTTTTGGTTAAATCCAACGCAGCTCTTGATCCATGGGAGACGATTGGGTCTTTTGGAGCGAGGAACTTCATGTTGTGCAAGAAAGCCGTGGAGGTGACAGAGGTGACGGAGATGAAGAGGAAGAGATTCGGCAGGTGGAAGTCATGGTTCAATAAATCACTAACACCGAAAGTTACTCCTCATTGAATTAGCTCTAGACGGTGGACCAGTGAATCAATGGTTTTTGGATACGAGAATATTTATATTTCTCTATATAAATTTGGTATGATGGTGTGCTAGTTAGTCTTACATTGTTGAAGTTGTCAATGTGAATAAAAACGCACCCATGGTGGTTTGTTTCAACCTAATACTAAATTGAATGAGTATTGGATGGATGTGAGAGAATCCCGAAACAAATATTAACCAAAAAGTATTGATAAATAATGTAAATAGAACAAATATTCACGTTGAGTGGAATCCATGATATCCATGGTACTGGGTTAAGATCGGGTATTGTTAATAGAACAATACTCGATCTTAACCCAGTACCATGGATATCATGGATTCCACTTAAGGTGAATGCATGCATTCTTTTGGAAAGTAAAACAGAATAGATTTCCAACAAGGTGAATGCATGTATTTACACAGCCACTTTTTGGTTCGTTTGGAAGGCATGGAACGACTTCATTTTCGAAGGGAAACCATTGGGAGTATGCAAGGTGTTGGAAGATATTAAGGTGAATACTTTCTGGTGGATAACAAGGATAGCGGGTCTCTAAGTGTATAGGTTGGCAAAATTGGTACAACTTTGATGTTTGTAAGTTCATTGGTTAGTTTGTAAAATGAGGCTGCCCAAGTAACTTGCTTAGAGCAGCGGTTTTTAATAAAAATGATTTCTTTGCTGGTAAAAAAAAAAGATAATGACAAGGATAGCGGTCTCTCTGTCTCCCGAGATATAGGAAAGACTGGCCACCACTTACCCCTCTCAGACCCTACTCTCAGTGGGACATACCGAATATAAAAACAAAATTGTGGATTCTAGTATTAACTGTTAGGTAAGAGACAATTGCATTTAGTAGTTTAAAAAACGTATGTTTTTTAATTGCAGGTGCGCTTGCGGTGGTAGTTGTTGTTGGCACTTGGTAGTATTGAGCAGGAGGCGGAGTAGACACCCGAAATAAGTTGGTGTTCTTCGGTTAATTGGTGTTGGTTTTTAAAAAAGTTTTAAAAAAAATATTGTTTTGGAGTTGGTTAAGAGAGATTGGTGTTTTTCATAGAAGACGTAACATATATAGAACACATGTGACATGGTTAGGTAAGATACAGTTACATTTA